>VKOC01003051.1:0-10234 GCA_009364415.1 Spea multiplicata
TTCCTTATGCGATTCAACGCTACGCGAGATCATCCGGACGCGAGGTGAGCTGAACTTGCTCCTTAGTAAAGCGGTCCTATACTCCCTCAACCTCACGAAACAAAAATTCTTTGAACATGCGAATAAGCCGGGTGCGATGTTGGCGAGGCGTCTCCGCGCTAAGAGGAAAGCCCAGACCATCGTGAAAATCATAGATAGACATCACAAGGCTTGGGTGAATCCCTCTGATATTGCAGACCAATTTGCCAAGTATTACAGCTCCCTCTACGATGGCAACAAAGCTCCCCTTAATACTCAGGGGTCTGAACATATTTCAACGTTCCTGGGATCTCTCTCGCTCCCGCGTTTATCTGCGGACCACCTAGACTATTTAAACAGTCCCTTTACTGAAGAGGAGCTCAAGCGTGCACTCTCCTCCATCAAGCCCTCCAAGGCCCCGGGCCCGGATGGTCTTCCGGGCTCGTATTACAAGAAGTTCTCTCCGCTGTTGAGCTCCAGATTGCTTTCCCTCTTCAACGGATTTTTGAATGGTGGGCCGATTCCGCGAGACATGCTTACAGCCAGGATTATTGTGCTCCACAAGGAGGGGAAGGATCCAGCCAATTGCGGAAGTTATCGTCCCATCTCCCTCATTAACGCGGACGCAAAATTGTATGCAAAACTGTTGGCGACAAGACTAAGCTCCATTATCTCCACGTTGATTCACCCGGACCAAGTGGGCTTTATACCCAAAAGGGAAGCTCCGGATAACATCAGGCGCACATTGGATTTGATCGATGTTGCCAAATCTACGAATCAATCAACAATGCTCTTAGCGCTTGACGCCGAAAAGGCGTTCGATCGTGTGGACTGGCGTTATATGTGGACAGTATTACAGTCGTTCGGTTTTGGCGGTCGTTTTCTCCAGGGTGTACGTGCCTTATATGATTCACCTATGGCGACGATTGCTCTTATGGGTCATGAATCTTTACCATTTCCTGTGTTAAACGGCACCAGACAAGGGTGCCCATTGTCACCTCTCCTATTCGCCATTTGCCTGGAACCTCTGGCGATTGCGATACGGTCCAATCCGGACGTGCGAGGGGTGGAGGCCCATGGACTGCAATACAAGCTCAGCTTGTTCGCGGACGATATTTTACTGACCGTGTCGAACCCTCTTGTCTCCCTCCCAAACCTATACTCCACGATACATGCTTTTTCTAATATCTCCGGATATAAGATCAACGAATCTAAATGCGAGGCCCTGAATATCAATTTAACAGAGCCACTGATGCTCTCTCTCTCAGCTGCTTTCAAATTCACATGGCAACCGAGATCTCTCGTTTATCTGGGTATTCATATTACTTCTTCACCAGACACGATGTACCAAGCGAATTACCCTCCCTTAATGTCTGCACTGCGTACGGATGTTCTGCAATGGTCCCGCTATACCATCTCTTGGTTTGGCCGGGTTCACACAGTTAAGATGAACATTTTACCTAAGCTATTGTACTTGTTCCGAGCTTTGCCCACTTCGCTACGCAGATCCGATTTGGAGGCTTTTCAGTCATTCTTATTTCGATTCATCTGGAATAACAAGAAAGCCCGCATCAATAGACGCACGTTATACATGCCTAAAAACAAAGGCGGACTGGCTGTTCCAAATCTTCACCTCTATTACTTAGCGGCTAGGGTTGCTCAATTAGAATCCTGGTCACTCCCGGAAGGCACCCTCCCATGGGTAGACATCGAACGGAATTTTGCGCCAGGTCGTCAGCTTCCTTGCCTTCTCTGGACGAGCGCCCTGACCGGATCCGTGGATACTCTCCCGTCTTCAATGAGGGCCTCTCTGGCAATCTGGAAGTCCTGCCGATCTGCTTTACATCTGTCCGTGGATACCTCTCCCTTAACCCCCAAATTCCTCAACCCAATGTTCCCGTCGGGGGTGGATCAGAGGAGTTTTCGGTGGTGGTTGGAGAGAGGACTTGTCCGAGTGGGTCAACTGGTTAATCAGGACGCTGTCATCACGTTCCACGAGCTAAGTGTAACCCATGACGTTCCATCATCGGAACTGTTTCGTTATCTTCAAATACGGCATTTTCTTCTTTCTCTACTGTCGAGGGCGCCTCTGGCGGATGTTACTTTGTTCGAGAAAGGATTCCTCGCATGTCAGCGCCGTCGGCAGGCCATTACTACATACTATGGCCACTTCCAACGGACTACTTACGCGGATCCTCCCTCATACCGCCGCAACTGGCACTCGGACCTACAGTGTGAGTTCCCGGAGGCACAGTGGGAGAAGGCGGCATCCACCGCGCACAAACTGACAGTATGCACGACAGTGCAGGAAAGACTTTATAAGGTTATGGCGCACTGGTACCTCTCCCCGACGAGGTTATCCCGCATTTTCCCATCGGCTCAGGTACTGTGCTTCAGAGGCTGTGGACAGACGGGCACCTACCTGCATGCGTGGTGGAGTTGTGCGGCTGTACAACCCATATGGCAATCCGCCTTTCACAAACTCTCCCAAGCCCTTGATCTGGTGATTCCTGGGTCGCCGGAGGTGGCCCTGTTGGTAATGGACGTCGAGTGTCCTGAGCTCTCCTTGCATAATCACAAGCTCATACACCGCATCTGCGCGGCGATCAAGCTCACACTAGCACGGAGATGGAAGGGCTCCCCGCCGTCTGAATCTGAAATCCAGGCAGCAATCTGGAATATCATTGTCATGGAACACCTTACCGCCACTCTGAAAGACGAGCGGTCCAAATTTATGGCCGTCTGGGAGCCTTGGCTCACTAAACATGCAGATGTTGCCGCCAGGGCGGAATTGTTTGGTCTCTAGGTGGCTCCGGCTCAAGCAGCGGTACTCTTCTCCCATTCCTACTCTCCCATCTCTACTCTCTTTCTCTTCTTTCATCCCGCTCTGGGACGCTTTTCTTCTTCTTTCATTTTTATATACTTGGAAAAATACTTCTGAGCAGTGCTATTGCCGTAGCTATCTTTGTATAGTAAGCCAGAGGTGTCATTTGATACTGTTCTCGTTGCAACTATGTACGGCATTTGTGTGAACATAACTGTATTTTGGAATATTTTGTTCTTTAGCTACATTGTTGTGATCTCCTTATGGTCTCACTTTGATGTATCTGTTCACGGTATGCTATGTTTTTCGGAAGTCAATAAATACTGATTTAAAAAAAAAAAAAAATTATATAGTAATATATTGTAGAGGTGCTGGCTGCCTCTATAATATATATTATTATTGTTTTAGACAGCGTTGGCTCACTAATTTAAATATACATGATACAGGGTACAATTTGTGCAAAAACAATAAAAAAATTCCTCTATAAAAAAAAGAATAGACCATGGAGTCAAAAGGGTTGGAAATATATAGCTCCCCCCCTTGCAATGTGATTTTTTTTCAGCTCCACCAACTTTATATGGACTGTAGAAGCATATTGTGCGCACAAAATTTTGGCTCCGGGAAAAATTTTGCACAACAGAAATTTTCTGCGCACATCACCCAAGAAAAATTAGAGGGAACATTGGTCAGTAGTGAGACTTGTGCCTCTGTAAATAGATTATAATCTGATTATCTCCATCCAAAGGAGATTCTATGTAGATATTTTTTGTTTCCTTTCTCTTAGGCCTCCCTGTTTTGCTGTCGCTGACTGGGGACTGTGGCCTAAAAAAGTTACTGAGCTTTTGATATGATATCAATGTGTAAGACTCAATAACTAGGGTAATAACACCCAAAACAACTCAATACACATAAATACTAGACTTGTGCATTCGTCTTCGGGCGAACATGGAAACGAACACGAAGAGTGCGTTTTCGTGTTCGTTCCGAAGACACGCCGAAGAGAAGACGGCGGCGGTAAAACGTAGGCGAAGACGAAGACATACACCACGAAGATCTTCGTGATTGTCTTCGTCTTCGTCCACCATTCCCCCCACTCTTCTAACTTACCTTGTCTTCGCAGCTTTGCGGCATCGCGGCTGTTCCCGGAAGTGGAAATCCGCAGGTTCACGGGTTACAGGGCAGTGCGAATGAGCCTATTGGTCGCCTACAGGGACCTCCTCTGGCATCAACCAATTGAGGAAGACCCTGCAGGTGACCAATAGGCTCACTCGCATGGTCTTTGTAACCCCCGACAGCGAACCTATGGATTTCTGCTCACGTTATCCCCTTCGATGCTGCGTTATCTAACACAGCATCGAAGGGGTTAACGGGAGCGGAAATCCATAGGTTAAAGGGCCGTGCAAGCGGCCAATAGGCTCACTTGCACGGCCCCTTAACCCTTTAAAAAAAGTTAACCCCTAATAAAAAAGTTAACCCCAATGCTGCAACTTACCCGGCAGATCCCACTGGTCTCCCTCCCTGTTCAATTAGTTAAATGTCCGTACGAGCGACTTTATTGGTTGCTCGTACGGACATTAACTAATTGAACAGGGAGGGAGACCAGTGGGATCTGCCGGGTAAGTTGCAGCATTGAGGTTTTAAAACCCCAATGCTGCAACTTACCCTGCAGATGCCACTGGTCTTTAACTAATTGAACAGGGAGGGAGACCAGTGGCATCTGTAGGGTAAGTTGCAGCATTGGGGTTGAGAGGGCTCACAGGGCCCTACGTCCTAAGCCCGCTCTTGGTGACAGACCGAGGGACATCATAGTGAAGCTCCGGGACTTTCCTATTAAAGACGCCCTGATGAAAGCAGCCAGATCCACCTCACTTACCGTTGGCAATGCTGAAATACAGTTCTTTGCGGATCTGTCACCCAAAATTCCTCCAGCGTCGTCGAGATTTCAAGCCACTTACGGATCATCTTCGGTCACTGGAAGTTTCTTATCGTTGGCGCTTTCCCTTCGCCCTTCAGGCCGCAACCGATGGCAGGAGTATCACCATTAAATCCATGTCGGAGGCTGACACGCTGCTCAGGGAACTGGGGCTCACGCCGATGCTCCTGGGACGCAAGAGAAGACGACAGAACCACTCGGCTGCGTCCTCGGACACCTGGGTGACGATCGCGACACCTCGTTCCCCGCAAGACACTAACGCTGCCGATACCGCGCCGAACGCGGTCTTACCCTGAAGGATGTCGGTGCCTCACCACGCGAGATGCTTACCATCCGGCTAGCTGTGGGCACCTCTCCAGGAATTTGTCACAACGCTCGGGATGCGGTACAATTGCTGTCATTGTGGGAGGCTTTCCTCTATGATACCGCCACGGGCCGAGCCGGACAGATAAGTGATTCTCTTCCCACAGCACCAGTTGACTTGTTTTATTTTGTTTTGATTCGATTTATTTTGCGCCGAAGCCCGATTTTGAGGGACCTTATCCACGTCGTTGACTATACGTATCCCCGTGCGTTAGGGGCGAGTTCCAAATATACATAATCCCGGTTAGTCTGTGCTACACTCAAGGTTCAGTCTACTCATGTTGGGGCTGGGGAGAGATCATCCGTTCCTGCGGACAGTTGGTTACCCCCATTGACCTGAGTGGTCACTCTACTGCTTGGTGCTCGTCCTACCCGTCCTGAGGTCGGCAAGGGTCGGCGAGTTGCTGCCAAGTGGTAGTCACAACTACTGTATGTTCCTGTTATGTGTTAATTATGTTTTTTTGCTTTTTTTTTTCCTCTACTTCTTCTTTTCTTTCTATTTTCCTTTTTTCTCTCCTTCCTTTTCCTTAATTCGGGAGATGCCGCGGTTCAACACTGTTCATGCCATGTTCCTGTGGTTTGGCTCCGCTACACCTGTATTCTTTCTACTGTTTCAATGGCTGGGCAGATAAAGATCATTTCACATAATGTTAGGGGTCTCAACACCCCCCACAAAAGAACCATGGCTATGCGATACTATCAACATCATCATTGCGATATTGTCATGTTGCAAGAAACACACCTGCGTGCCTCCCATGTACCGTCTTATTGGCACAGGTCCTTTGGGTCACATTTTCATGCGCCACACCCGAGACAGAAAAAAAATGGCGTTAGCATCTTTATACGGACATCCCTGGGGTTCCAACTCACGTCGAGACTCTCTGACAAATGGGGCCGCTACCTGTTACTCGTGGGAACATTGCGCAATCAACCCACGGTTCTTTTAAATGTTTATGCTCCTTCCGTCAGTGACACTTCTTTTTACAATCGTTTGTCGGATATTTTGTTACCCTACCGTTCTCATCGTCTTATAGTGTGTGGAGACTTCAACGCCGTCTGGGACCCATTCCTGGATAGGAGGGGTTCGCGACCTATAACGTCGGAATCGCCCAACACTAAACACCTCAAGGATTTTGCCCGCACCTCAGCCCTTGTGGATATATGGAGACTGCTCCACCCTAAAATGACTGACTTTTCCTTTTACTCCTCGCCTCACAAATCCTACTCCCGCATTGACTTTGTCTTTCTAAGCCAAAATATGGTAACGCCTGATGTTTCTGCCACCATCCACCCTATCACATGGTCGGATCACGGTGCGGTGGAGTGCTCCCTTGAATTCACAGACGCGCCCGTCACTCCCCCTGCTTGGCGGCTAGATGAATTTCTCCTAACCGATCCTTCGGTATTGGAGGTTGTCCGACGGGATTTGAGCGAATATTTCCATTTTAATGAGACTCCTGAAGTGGACCCCACAGTGATCTGGATGGCCCATAAAGCTTTTATTCGTGGAACATTTCTTAAAATCGCTGCTAGACGCAGACGCGCACGCCGCCTGGAAATGCAGTCGCTCACGCACAAGCTCATTCAGCTAGAAGCCCAGCACAAACGTTCCTTATGCGATTCAACGCTACGCGAGATCATCCGGACGCGAGGTGAGCTGAACTTGCTCCTTAGTAAAGCGGTCCTATACTCCCTCAACCTCACGAAACAAAAATTCTTTGAACATGCGAATAAGCCGGGTGCGATGTTGGCGAGGCGTCTCCGCGCTAAGAGGAAAGCCCAGACCATTGTGAAAATCATAGATAGACATCACAAAGCTTGGGTGAATCCCTCTGATATTGCAGACCAATTTGCCAAGTATTACAGCTCCCTCTACGATGGCAACAAAGCTCCCCTTAATACTCAGGGGTCTGAACATATTTCAACGTTCCTGGGATCTCTCTCGCTCCCGCGTTTATCTGCGGACCACCTAGACTATTTAAACAGTCCCTTTACTGAAGAGGAGCTCAAGCGTGCACTCTCCTCCATCAAGCCCTCCAAGGCCCCGGGCCCGGATGGTCTTCCGGGCTCGTATTACAAGAAGTTCTCTCCGCTGTTGAGCTCCAGATTGCTTTCCCTCTTCAACGGATTTTTGAATGGTGGGCCGATTCCGCGAGACATGCTTACAGCCAGGATTATTGTGCTCCACAAGGAGGGGAAGGATCCAGCCAATTGCGGAAGTTATCGTCCCATCTCCCTCATTAACGCGGACGCAAAATTGTATGCAAAACTGTTGGCGACAAGACTAAGCTCCATTATCTCCACGTTGATTCACCCGGACCAAGTGGGCTTTATACCCAAAAGGGAAGCTCCGGATAACATCAGGCGCACATTGGATTTGATCGATGTTGCCAAATCTACGAATCAATCAACAATGCTCTTAGCGCTTGACGCCGAAAAGGCGTTCGATCGTGTGGACTGGCGTTATATGTGGACAGTATTACAGTCGTTCGGTTTTGGCGGTCGTTTTCTCCAGGGTGTACGTGCCTTATATGATTCACCTATGGCGACGATTGCTCTTATGGGTCATGAATCTTTACCATTTCCTGTGTTAAACGGCACCAGACAAGGGTGCCCATTGTCACCTCTCCTATTCGCCATTTGCCTGGAACCTCTGGCGATTGCGATACGGTCCAATCCGGACGTGCGAGGGGTGGAGGCCCATGGGCTGCAATACAAGCTCAGCTTGTTCGCGGACGATATTTTACTGACCGTGTCGAACCCTCTTGTCTCCCTCCCAAACCTATACTCCACGATACATGCTTTTTCTAATATCTCCGGATATAAGATCAACGAATCTAAATGCGAGGCCCTGAATATTAATTTAACAGAGCCACTGATGCTCTCTCTCTCAGCTGCTTTCAAATTCACATGGCAACCGAGATCTCTCGTTTATCTGGGTATTCATATTACTTCTTCACCAGACACGATGTACCAAGCGAATTACCCTCCCTTACTGTCTGCACTGCGTACGGATGTTCTGCAATGGTCCCGCTATACCATCTCTTGGTTTGGCCGGGTTCACACAGTTAAGATGAACATTTTGCCTAAGCTATTGTACTTGTTCCGAGCTTTGCCCACTTCGCTACGCAGATCCGATTTGGAGGCTTTTCAGTCATTCTTATTTCGATTCATCTGGAATAACAAGAAAGCCCGCATCAATAGACGCACGTTATACATGCCTAAAAACAAAGGCGGACTGGCTGTTCCAAATCTTCACCTCTATTACTTAGCGGCTAGGGTTGCTCAATTAGAATCCTGGTCACTCCCGGAAGGCACCCTCCCATGGGTAGACATCGAACGGAATTTTGCGCCAGGTCGTCAGCTTCCTTGCCTTCTCTGGACGAGCGCCCTGACCGGATCCGTGGATACTCTCCCGTCTTCAATGAGGGCCTCTCTGGCAATCTGGAAGTCCTGCCGATCTGCTTTACATCTGTCCGTGGATACCTCTCCCTTAACCCCCAAATTCCTCAACCCAATGTTCCCGTCGGGGGTGGATCAGAGGAGTTTTCGGTGGTGGTTGGAGAGAGGACTTGTCCGAGTGGGTCAACTGGTTAATCAGGACGCTGTCATCACGTTCCACGAGCTAAGTGTAACCCATGACGTTCCATCATCGGAACTGTTTCGTTATCTTCAAATACGGCACTTTCTTCTTTCTCTACTGTCGAGGGCGCCTCTGGCGGATGTTACTTTGTTTGAGAAACGATTCCTCGCATGTCAGCGCCGTCGGCAGGCCATTACTACATACTATGGCCACTTCCAACGGACTACTTACGCGGATCCTCCCTCATACCGCCGCAACTGGCACTCGGACCTACAGTGTGAGTTCCCGGAGGCACAGTGGGAGAAGGCGGCATCCACCGCGCACAAACTGACAGTATGCACGACAGTGCAGGAAAGACTTTATAAGGTTATGGCGCACTGGTACCTCTCCCCGACGAGGTTATCCCGCATTTTCCCATCGGCTCAGGTACTGTGCTTCAGAGGCTGTGGACAGACGGGCACCTACCTGCATGCATGGTGGAGTTGTGCGGCTGTACAACCCATATG
This sequence comes from Spea multiplicata, assembly GCA_009364415.1. Taxonomy (NCBI): domain Eukaryota; kingdom Metazoa; phylum Chordata; class Amphibia; order Anura; family Pelobatidae; genus Spea; species Spea multiplicata. The sequence goes on from VKOC01003051.1 coordinate 9,228, forward strand.
GCAATCCGCCTTTCACAAACTCTCCCAAGCCCTCGATCTGGTGATTCCTGGGTCGCCGGAGGTGGCCCTGTTGGTAATGGACGTCGAGTGTCCTGAGCTCTCCTCGCATAATCACAAGCTCATACACCGCATCTGCGCGGCGATCAAGCTCACACTAGCACGGAGATGGAAGGGCTCCCCGCCGTCTGAATCTGAAATCCAGGCAGCAATCTGGAATATCATTGTCATGGAACACCTTACCGCCACTCTGAAAGACGAGCGGTCCAAATTTATGGCCGTCTGGGAGCCTTGGCTCACTAAACATGCAGATGTTGCCGCCAGGGCGGAATTGTTTGGTCTCTAGGTGGCTCCGGCTCAAGCAGCGGTACTCTTCTCCCATTCCTACTCTCCCATCTCTACTCTCTTTCTCTTCTTTCATCCCGCTCTGGGACGCTTTTCTTTTTCTTTCATTTTTATATACTTGGAAAAATACTTCTGAGCAGTGCTATTGCCGTAGCTATCTTTGTATAGTAAGCCAGAGGTGTCATTTGATACTGTTCTCGTTGCAACTATGTACGGCATTTGTGTGAACATAACTGTATTTTGGAATATTTTGTTCTTTAGCTACATTGTTGTGATCTCCTTATGGTCTCACTTTGATGTATCTGTTCACGGTATGCTATGTTTTTCGGAAGTCAATAAATACTGATTTAAAAAAAAAAAAATATATATATATATATTGTAGTAGGGCTGGCTGCCTCTATAATATATATTATTATTGTTTTAGACAGCGTTGGCTCACTAATTTAAATATACATGATACAGGGTACAATTTGTGCAAAAACAATAAAAAAATTCCTCTATAAAAAAAAGAATAGACCATGGAGTCAAAAGGGTTGGAAATATATAGCTCCCCCCCTTGCAATGTGATTTTTTTTCAGCTCCACCAACTTTATATGGACTGTAGAAGCATATTGTGCGCACAAAATTTGGGCTCTGGGAAAAATGTTGCACAACAGAAATTTTCT
>VKOC01003053.1:0-57655 GCA_009364415.1 Spea multiplicata
CTCTCCTCCCCCGATGCCCCTCTTTTCTAGGAGGTCAGAATGTTTGCTGGGTATGAGGGGATCGCAGCCCCGATAATGTGTATAGAAACAGCAGGGAATGGGTTAATAAATTAACTAATAATAAACCCCATTATTCTTCTTCTAAATGCCCCACCCAGTTACACAAATGCCCCGCCTCTAACCACACCCACACAAAGGCGCCCCTCATGTGCTGTTTAACATTTTAGGGGTACCTCACACCCATAACATCGTTCCAAAAAGTTCTGGCCGAATTTAATGAGCAGAAAAAAAAAACATTCTAACAAACGAAGAACAGTAAAAGAAAGAAGCTGCCATCAATGTACAAATTATTACAAGTAAAACGTCGTAATTCAGGTAAAAAAAGGAAAATTGAACACAATTATTAACGTAATTAATTTCATCCTCTGCGAGATCCGAAGCCTTTAAAAATATAATTTATAGCTCAAAAAAAAAGCCCTCATCATCCATTAGTTTGTAATTACGGCGACGTGAGAAATTCATCAAAGATCCAGCCGGGAAGAATTACGACCCGGTTACCCCGACGACGCGTTATCTGCGGGGAGGAAAAAAAACGAGGGCTTTTGAGTTTTATCACAGGTTTAAATTTGAAACAAATAATTATGGAAATGAAAAACTAAAGTCCGCAATATGCAGATTCAGCTGAAACGGTAAATGTATCCAGCGAGCGATACTCCTTCACTTCATAAACTCCTTCGCCGCGCGTTTTTTATTCATTTTATAACCGGCGGAAAAGCAGAAGGGAGCATTCAACTTTTCAGAATTTTTTTTTTCAAAGAAAAGTATTTTTTTTAAATTATTTAATTCATTTTATAATAATTTGCCTGTCGCCGGAGAGGGCGCAGGGATGTGGGGGAACTGCTACAGAAGCCGCGTTTTTTAGAATGATTCCTAAATTAGAAAAATGCTTCAAGGGTTCTTTTTTTTTCTTCCTTTTTCTCCACAAAGAAAAGCAAATTTGTCAAAAATAAAATAAGTAAAAATTGTTTAAACGCAAGGGCTGAAAGTTATTAGCTGTCAAAAGTTTAGCTTAAATCTTAAGGATTATGATCATTATCCTAATTATTGATTATGTATCAGTTATTATGACATTAGTGACCAATGTGGCCCATTATGCATAACCAGGAGCTATCAGGGCAGATTCTCCAGGTTGCACAGTTTGACTCCTTCCTATTTCCCCCCCCCACTGCGATCAAATATAAGACCCCCAGTGCTTTTGCTCCCAGTACGTTATGGTTGATATTCCTGCTTTAATGCAGGTGACTCTATTAGATGTATATTTAAGTAAAGACAAGGTGTCCTTGAGGGCCGGTACTAGAGCCGCTTGGTGAGCCACTGCATAGAATCTTCACGATGGGCTATTGAAGGGTTAATATTTCTTAGGGTCGGCTCATTTATGATGAGATTCCCTTAAAGACCCCTAGGCCCTCTATTGTAGAGAGGCTGTCTGTCTGGAGAAGGGGGTCTGTGTCAGAGGGGGTGGTAGATAAGCGGAACAGCCTCCCAGCAGAAGTGGTAGAGGTTTATACAGTTTAACTCTGCATAGGATAGATGAGGTCTCCATGCGATACATTGTTAAATATTGAAATAGTGAAGCTCTTTACAAAGAATCAGATGCAGAGAAACTTGGTTCACCAAAAGCCGGGGGGGGGCTGGGAAAACCGAGAGAAAACGCTGCAAATATATTTCAAAAGTTCACTAAATCCTCTCGGTATTATATGTTCTTTTTTCTTATGTTAAATTATTCCAGAACTTTTTCCCCATCTTCTACTACAGGGATATTTTGATAAATAAACTTCAGACGCCGATCCCGTCTCAGAGAGAAGCGGGGGAGGGGCCGCTGAAGCCCCCGATTTGGATAGAAATTCTGGAATATTTGAAAATGTTTTCTTTATTAAAATAACCAGAAATTTGTACGGTTAAAATTCATTTTTAGTGGGGAAGAGAGGTCATGTGACATAAGGACCATATTTATCAAGATGATTTATCCCATTGCGATCTGAGCGAGGGAGAGCTGTACCTGCGGTTTTTCTCTGGCCAGCATCCTTGGTCTTTTCTTTCACATTTTTTTAATTGCATAAAAAATTATTTTTTTTAAATGAATTAATTAATAATAATTAATGTATTTTAAACTGGAGCTGAAATCAAGGAATATTTTTTGGACGCTAAGTTTCAAAACAGCTCAAAGCTAATAGTAAATAAACCAAAATATTTTTTCATTTTTATGATACCCCAAAAAATAATATTTGCTAAAGAATGGAACTTTCCTCAATAAACATTGTTTTCATTGGCTAATTCCAACCCCTCCTTGTCATCTCCATAAAATGGTCAATATTGGAACGAGCCTAGACCCTCCAGTTGGGTTCACTAAAGGTTCTAAAAAATGTTTTTTTGTGGAAACCTTTCATCGGAACAAAGACTCCTAGAAAGTTGCATGCATTGTTACATCACAGGGGTCACATGATGTCACTAATGGCCACCTAAGTGTCTTTTTCTGTTACAAATCCCATGGAAAGTTTTCATCCAGCTTCACGCAGGTCAACGGGAACCCAAAGATGAAAGAAGTCACCTCGGTTCCTGGTCATGAAACGCCGGTTGGATACCCCCCCTAAACTGAGCCGGGGGTTAAACTCTGTCACTTTAATGACATCTTTGATCTATTTATACAATGTATCAAAATGAATCCTTCACCTCATTAACCCATTAGTGTCAGCGTCACTCACTTCCAAATTAAATAAAGCGGAAAACTAATTTCTGATAAAATATCTTCAACAGTAAAAAATATTTTTAAAAAGCGGATATGACCAAGGTCAGGGTTGTCCATTATCTCTTGGTTTTCACCCAAAGGGAGAACATTGCTTTTATTATCTCGTTCTGAACATTTTCATTCCAAATCTATGTTCAGAATACATTTTAAATGTAAATTTTAAATCTCAGGACAAAGGGAATTGACTAAGAATCTGAAGAATGATGCTGAGCCACCGCTAACGATTTATTATCACCGAGAAGAAATGGAGATTAAATTAACCCTTGGGATTAATACAATTTCTTGTGTTGTTATTATTTATAGTTAAAATTCTTAAATAGTTACAGATTGATCAATGCCGAAAACAACGAGTAAAAAGACTAATAAAAACCTGCAAGGAAAAGCAGATAACGTCTCTAGGCATCAAAGCTTACAATCTATACTCAAAGTGCTGATGCGACCTGGTAACCTTCCCAGAGAAAAGGAACCCCATCCAGATTTCACATGGAACGATGGGGGAATTCAATGTCCGTCCTGACTGAATGTAACTTCATTAACCCCTTAAGGACAATGGACGGTCCCTAAACCCAGTGAAAACAATGCATTTTGTACATGTACGGCCTTTGTCATTAAGGGGTTAAGTCCGGCGTCCATGTGTTCCTCTATGCAAATGCAAAGCAGGAACCGGAAAACCAGTTGGTCGTTGACCAGGGTCTTATTGGTTTTGCCCATTCTCTCTAATAAAACGTTTATACGTAGTGCCCATAGTGCCCACCGCAATCTCTTGGCATCACATATAGCTGCTAATTTTTTTGCCAATGAATACAAACAAGGTGAGCGATGTCTGAAGCCCCCATCTGATTTATTGGCTCACACAGGTAACAATTAAAATAAATACATTTATTGAAATTTTCATAAATGCCCATTTTTCCCGGTCCACTTCCGCTTCTCCGTCTCCTCTTCCTCCATCTGCATCCTTCTCTCCTTTTTCAACGTCCTTCAGAGTACTCACCACGGGACAACCTCCTCCCCATTGGACGGTGAACGTGGAGGCTCCGCCCTCTGAAGCGCGCTGAAGAGGAAAGAAGAATGCAGATGGAGGAAGAGGAGAGACGGGAAGATAGGGTGAGTGTGAGTGAGAAAGAGCGAGGAAAAAACAACAAATTTCAAATGAAAATTCCAAACTCCCTCTTTTGTTTGTTTCGTTTGGGGCTCTTTCATTATTTCTGGGCATTTCTGTGAATTAAAATTCCTCTGAATCCAAAAGCACAAGTCGAGTTGCTACTTTGTATCCAAAAAGCGGATGTTACAAAAAATAAAAGTATATTTATATGGTTTGAGTAGAGAACCAAGTATCAGCCCATCCATGGCCCGTAAATCTACCAAACGGGTCCGGGGAATGACCTCGGCAACAGAAATAACAAAATATCCCGGAATAATACAAAATGACCATTTTATTTTTGTAATCACGTCTATTCCTTTAAGATTTAATGCATAAAATAAAGAAATCCGGCGACTTGCGGCAGGTAAAAGGAAGACGATCCCCAGAATGCAGCCTGGAAATAACGTCGCTCTATGGCCGTTAAATGCTTCTTTTCGATATTTAATCGCGCGGAACCTTCTGCTTTTCTTACTTTTTTTCTGTGTTAAATAGCTTTTTTTTACCAGTTTCCTAGCATATATTAGTCATGGCAAATATAACTCCATATGCTCGCGTTACATTGTCGGATATAACAGTCTGATTTTACAAGAGGGAAAGGTAAGAGGCATTAACACATTCAGTGCCAGGGGGGTGGATAAAGCATTCCTTCGACTACCCCGGTACCAAAATCGCCCGCAGGTTGTGTAAGACCGGGGGGTCCAAAGACCAAGGTTTGAGTCTTTACGGCAGGAGAAACGGGGCAGAACGGGGTCTATGCCCCTGCCCATTTACCCCAGGACTGTTCGCAGGTAATGAGGGTACGTTCGGATACTTTTTCGCGCCATGTTTGCCTCGGGACCTGTATTCCGGCGTTGGACGTTGTCATTATCCGCCGGTTCTCATCCTCACTCCCGTCACTTCATACCAATTACGGACCCTTTATTAGGTCGTAAAACCGCAGATGATACAAAGACAAGCGGCTCCTTCTTGCCCGAGGCTTCCCGCTTATATCGGCAGCAAAGTGGATTTGTGTCCCGACCTGAGAGTCTCATCAGACACATAAACCCCATAATTGCCGTGATTTACTTAGTGGTTCCTTAATTGTGCCCCCGAGGGGATGATACAAAGTATCTGAGAAGAAGCCCCGAGGGCTGGAATACCGGCTCTGACCTGCTTCTTCATAACACTCGAGGGGGCCGTTTGAGCCGAGAAGGACGTGATGTTACTTTATAACTGTTCAGAGGCCGCGCAGGGCCCTAAAAACGGGGGGGGGGGGGTTGCTCACCTTCTGATGGAACCTTACGGGGTTAATGTCTGTGAGAAATCATTTTATACCCCAGGGATCTTCTTAGACAGATGAAAAAAAAACACATTTTTAAAATTATCTTTTATTCTAAAGATTCGCAAATAGAAATAACCAAAAAAAATTTTTTTAAATTCTAACAAATCTCATAAAAACTTTTTTTTATTTATTTATCAGAAATTAGGAGGAAATTTTGGCAAAATGAATACAAAATAGCAATAGATGAACTACATTGTAACGAATCCTCAATACGCAGCCACGTGCGGGGTTATTAAAATCTTATTCATAGAAGTAACGCGGATTAAAGCTGCTGTTCCATCTACTCTGCTGCTAAACGCTGCATTAGAAACGTTACTCTCATTATTGTATAAATGTCCCAAAATGTTTTGGGGGGGGGGGGTTTCACCACCGATTGCACCCTTTGAGTTCCAAGGAGATGGACTTTGGTTGAAATGACTTTCTAAATGATGTATTATTGTTTTTAATATGCTTTGGCAGGGGTTAGGGGGGTCTCCCAAGCCACCTCCTAACCCCGCTGGGGACGTGAGATGACATTGATGACGCAATCCCGTCACTCTCTTTTATCCACAGCACCGGCATTATGAAGGTTCACCTGTTCTCATGCAGCACTACCTCCAAAACTGCCCATTAAAGCCCCGATCCGTCTCTGTGGGGGTCCTGCTGAAATAACTTAGGTTTCTGAAGCAAGTCTTCGTTAAAAGGAATGGCTGCCGACAGGGGGACTAATGTGTCGTCTGTCAGCATGAAGACACCGAGCTTTCCATGAATTAAGATTCTCGTTTTGGAATCCCGACCTTTACATCCGACACACAGGATTACGTGAAATGGATATTTTTCCTCCCCTTTCGTCCCTTTTGCTCCTCTCACAATCTAAAAACACTGTTATTAGCATTTAATGTTAGGATGCAGTCTCCGCTTCGTGGCAGTCGGCCCGTGCTTAGATTCGCCGCCCCGCCGAGAGGTTTATGCTTTTTCCGAACATCAGGAAACCTTTTTATTCTTCTGATGTTTTGCTCAAACGCAGCGGTTTTTCTTTGTAATTCCAAAGCAGCTGAGAATACGGAGAGTAATACAAAAAAATCTAACGTTTATGGCGTCTGCGCCGCTCGCTGCCGACCTCCTCGTTTGGCCAGAAGGGGGCAGTAATATAATTTTTATAGAAAGAAACCCGATATTCGATATCAGTAACTAATATTCCGGCCCCCAAACCAATGTTCGGGATGGCGAGTTGGTGTCAGTAACCTCCAAGTGATTGAGGAGAGGTCGCTGCCGGCCGGCGTCTTGCACCCAGGTACGGAGGGGAGGCCCATGGGGCCCAAGATTTCCATGGGGCTCATCAGGTGTAAAGAGGGCCTTGGTAGGCACTGATGAGACTTTACGGATAGCACAAGGGACATTAAGGTTAGCCTGGGCCCAGGGCACCTGCCGCTATTGATCCATGATTGCCCTGGTACCTGCTGATGCCAAGGGGGTCTGACCAATGCCAATGATGTGGATGTCTGGTAACGCTTCATGGAGATCCCCTTCAGCTCTCCCTCTCAGGAAGGTGGAGCTGGACACATATGGGGTGGGAAAAGCCCCCGAGAGATGTGAGAGGGGTAGGAAGTGGTATTTCTAGACACCACGGAAGAAGAAGGTTGACTTAAGGCTGGCCGTGTCATCTCCAGCCAGTGTTGTCGCCATTTTTAATCACACCCCACCAATATTCTCAGCCCAAATTATGACTAAACTCCACCTATAAGTTTACCTTTTTGTTCCTGGGGCATGTGGGTATCCAATCATTTTCTTTATGAATTTTTTTACATTTTTTTGTTACAACCTGAAAATCCTTCTGCGTCCAAAAGAAAGCCCAAATCATCAGTTTTCATCTGAAATTATTCACCTTTTTGAAGGAAAAAAAAATCTGAGAATCACAAATGTCCAATTATATAAAATTTCAACACAATTACAAAAATAAACTGTAAAGAAGGGAAGAAAAAGTTCGCTTCATCCAGAAGCTTCCGACGCCTAATGGACTTAAAGATTTTAGTTTAAATTTCGGAATAACTGCGCCTCGCAGACCTTAATGGCCAATGCCTGGTAACCTTACCTGCCTGAATGATTGTAGGAATTCTGCAGAATTTGTGGTCTGATAATTGAGTTCTTTTAGGGGTCAGAAGAGACTTTCTAGATTTTCACGTCTTTTACCCATAATCTGCTATTTATATATATTTATATATAGAGAGAGAGAGTTCTAGACTAGGGTACAGGACTTATACATGAACCTCCTTAACCTCTAACATGAAAATGCTGCCTTCCCTGCTTTTCATTGAGATAACAATAGGGGAGAAATAACAAAATGGGGAGGAATAAGCACACAGATTCTGAGAACAGGAACATAGGCGTGCAAATGATTCAGATCATTTTTCTGGTTTTCTGTCTCATTCATTTTAGACAAAAATGGGGGACTTTTTGAATTCATCCCATGCCCACATTCACTCTCACTCTCTCATTCACTCTCACTCATAGTCTCATTCACTCTCTCATCTCATTCACCTGGATATGATCTCCCCGAGAACCTCCACAACTGGAGAGATGAGGAGAAAAATTATCTTAATACTGCATATGAGATTCTGTATTTACTATATATTACCCTCTCTCTGTATAGATATTTTTCTCACTTCATGTTAATAGTATCTGTCACTTCTGTTATTGTGGTCATCATGAAGCTGCATCCATGGCTGTATCTGTCTTCATGATCCCTGAAAGGGTGGTAGATAAGTGGAACAGCCTCCCAGCAGAGGTGGTAGAGGGTAATACAGTGAGGGTATTAAACATGCATGGGATAGACAGACGGCTCCTGAATCTAAGACGAGACCAACGACTGATTAAGGTTTGCGGAAGGGGCCGATCGGCTGGCAGGTTCTGTGTTTCTATGAATATAATATGCCAGAATCAACTTGATTTAATAAGTTTGGCAACAAAATGGTGGCTTTTCGCAGAGACAGAACGTCTGCCGCAGCGGCAGCTCCGTGTAACAGACCCTGAAACCCCCAGCGCCGATCCGTTATCCCAACAACCGTCAACAACGCTCCCAACAGACGAGGAACAAGAGAATTAATGGATTGTAAAGCGAGACGGATAACGTATGAGCTTTCAGAGCTCCCCAGACTTGCCGGCTGCTCGGAGATATCCAGTAAGTTACCGCTATCAGGTTCTCTGCATGCGCGATATCAGCCAGCAAAGGGCAATAAACCAGTTTGGTTTTTCTTAAAATGCTCGAAAAGGCAAAGTAAATCTGGAGCAAGAGAAGAGCCGGAACCAAAGCCGTGACGGGTCAATCGCTTACCGGCAGGGTTATAATCCGCCTGCACCCTGTGGGCAATAACACTTGAGATCAAATGATGCTACATACTATAGCATGTGGAGCCTCAGAGGTCTCTTCTTCAATTCAATTGTCTCATCTGAAAAAAAGAGATTCTGTGTTTCTACGTCTTTTTCTATGTTAAATAAAAAGTATCAACTTGATGAATAAGCCAAGTCTGTTTTAATTGTATCCGGCCGGACGGCGCGTGGATACTGTATCTATATTCCCAGACAGAAGAACGTCTTTCTCGCCGTTTCTTGTCTTCCTAATAAATCAAACCGGAGAATAACTTTTAAAAAACTTTATTTTCCCACCAAATACCTGAACGCGTTATTTAAAAACTTTATTTTCCGTCCAAATACCTGAACGGGTTATTTAATCGCCCCCCGCGGCGCGTTGGATACCTTGTTACTTCCTCCCGCTGTCTCTTGTGGGTCAGAAGCGACGCCGTTTCCAGCTCACAAACTCTTTGCTTGAGTCATTTTTCATTGGTCTGAAGTTTTTGGGATCATTAGAGGATCAGGGGCCGAGCGCCAACTCCTGCCGTGAACTAATGATTCTTCACTAAATTGTTTTTTATTCTTCTCCTCCGTCTTGAGTCTTAAGACAACCAGTGATTCATGCAAGGAGGCAGCAAACGGTGATTTATCCTCAATAACATCCCGGCTAAAAATATTCATGTTAGAAAACTTCCCCCCGAAAGCGAAGTACCCCGCAGGGGCAAACACATGGCATGTGCGGGGGAGGGGGGGGGGATATTATGCTGCCCAGCTTTAGGGGTTAAGTCATCGTTTCTGCTTTTACTTTACAATAGTACAAAAAACATTAAAATATTAACAGAACTAGAAATATTTTTTTAATGATAATTGTTACTTTCCGTGGTTGTAATCGTTGGTCGTTTATTGGCTGATGCCGTGGATTGTAGTAAAGATATTGATTGACATTGTTGCAGGCGAGGACATGCGGATTCAATGTCACTTCATTGGGGTCCCAACCAGGAATGTGATGGGACATACATGGCATTTACAGCTTGGACTCCATATATTCCATAGGGGGGTTTTAATCCCCCCCCTAAATCCCTATGCATACGGGACAGGGAGGTACATAGGGTATAACCTCTCCAGGATTTTTAACCCCTTAATGACAAAGACCGTACATGTACGGGCTCAAAATGCATTGTTTTCAATGGGTTTAGGGACTGCCCATTGTCCTTAAGGGGTTAAGTTATTCTGCCATGCTGCTACACACAGATTGAGGAATGGGGGCAATTGTCAGCTCTCTTTGGTTAATAGAGAGTCGTGAGGACACCCACTTTTCTGTGGATTTTTAGTTTTTTTTTCATTTGAAGAAAAAACAATAAAAGATTTTATTTACCCCGTTTAATTTATAAAGCCGTTCCCTGCTGTTTTATACACATTATCGGGGCTTTTAGGGCCGTAGAACCCTGCGATCCCCTCATACCCAGCAAACATTCCGAGATCATAGAAAAGAGAGTCATGAAGGGAAAAAGAGGGCATTTGGGGTCCAAAGAGGGACTGGCCAAAGTATATATCGGGGCGCTTGAGTGGTCTTAGAGAGCTCTGATATCGACCTCGAATACAGAAAAAGTTATATTAAATATCTAGTAAAAAAGCCGAATTTTTTTTCCCCCGATATACAAAAGTTCTGTGTAATAATAATGACTCCGACGCCGTTTCTACTAATAAAAAAGACAAACACCCTTGAAAATGATGAAAGCAATCATCGCTCAGGGACGCTCCGTGATGAATCAAACCGACATATTTATCTCAGGAACATATTACGGAAGACAGGGCTTATGACTAATTGAGAATAAAAAACAAAAGAAATATTGCAAAACTCCAGCATAAAATAAATCCGCATTTTAGTTAAAAATGGTTCACCGCAGACCGCCGCGCCGTTTAATAACATTTTTTTCCTCCTGTGTGCCGTCCACATTTGTCATCAAACCCAGAAAATGCCTGCAGTTTCCGTTTAATTTCGTGCTTAAGATAATAAATTGAAGAACACTTAAACCTAATGTTGTTTTGGGTTTAAGTGCGAAAAACAGATCAATAAATTTGTACAAATGTTGGCAAGCGGCGATATTTTGTATGAAAGTAATTGTCTTCGATGGTCCGGACTCGCTGTCAGTATGGAGACAAACAATGGGGGACGATAATTGTTTTTAATTAAATGTTATGTAACAGAAATGCCACCTTCCTCGCTTTCTTTTACGGTCGCGCAATAAACGTATCTTTCACACCGAGTGTTTTTATGAAAATATTTGTTTTCATCTTTTTTTATTACTTTTTCCAAGTTTATTGATGACCCGAACTTTGTTTATTGTGGCCGGTCTGTTTCCGGTTCCCAAACCTCTGTGCCCCTCTTTCCTCCTCTGTGCCCCTCTTTCCTCTGTGCCTCTATTTTCTTTCCCTGATGCCCTTTTTTCTCTTCTAATGTCCATTACCCTCCCATGTGTCCCTTTTTCCACCCCTGATGTCATTCTTTCCTCCTTGGGTGCCCCTCTACCCTCCGCTGTGCACCTTTTTCAACCTTTATTGCCCCTCTTTTCTACCCTGATGCCCTTCTTTCCTCACATGCCCTGGTCTCTCTTTCTCTTCCCCTGATCCTCCTCTTTCCTCACCTGATGCCCCTCTATCCTGCTCTGTGCTCCCTTCCCTCCCCCGTGCACCCTTTCCCCCCCATTTGCTCCTCTTTTCTGCCCCAGATGCCCCTTTCTCCTTCCCCTCCTCTGGTCCCTCTCTCTCCTCCCTTGATACCCCTCTCTCCTCCCCTCCTCTGGCCCCCCTCTCCTCCCTTGATACCCCTCTCTCTTTTCTCCTCTCCTGTCCCTCTCTCTCCCCTCTCCTAATGCCCCTCTGGGTATGAGGGTATCACAGGGTTCTAATGCCCTTAGAGGCCCCAATAATGTGTATAGAAACTGCAGTACCCTAGGCCCAGCGTGGCCATCTGACTTACAGATATTGGAGCTCCAGCCAATCAGATCCTGCGGTGTGTCGGCCGGTCTTGTAGGTCATTTGTCAGCCGCTGACAGAGTGACTTAGTAACCCCCCCAGCCCGGCCCTGTGTCAGACCCTAGTGCTTCCGTTCACACTCATTGTCTACCTCTGACTAATAACTCTTTATTCCAGTGGCCCATTGTCACTAAACTGTGCAGCACATTTGCTAAATCTTTCCAGTTCATTTCCTGTGATACCGGCCCCCGCGGCCCAATAACAATGATTTATTTGTCTCCGTGTTTCATCTGAGCGGGATTTTTATCCGCCGTGAATTGCAATCATGTCGTTTCATACGTCGGCAAATAAAAAGATACATTTCCCGTGCGCTCCGTTCACATTACAGTCTTTAAAAGGAGGAAATAATGATTGTCTCGGAAGGCTACTTATTGTATGCAAACCTGACATTTGCTCCGTCTCCGGGAGAAGCGCAATCCGGCTCCGTATTTAGAGCTCCCACTTAAGCAGTTTAGATGTTTTTAGTGCGGTTAATAAATAGTAAGTTCCAGACTCTTCCGTCTGATGGCTTCACTTCGCTGTCAGGAGCGTCGCATTAAGGCTGATATTACGGCAAGGAACGGCCGCCGCCGCCAAGCCGCTCGTTATCGGGCTCGGTGTTACTGAACGGCTGGGAGCGCCGACGCGTTTCGCTCACGCGGGTTTTAGGGTTTGTTTATTAACCAAGACAAGTGGACAAATCTTTACATTGAACTTAATAGCCCCTCAAGGAGACCCTCATTCAGAGACCGGCTAATGGCGGCAGCCAAATGGCTCTAATAACGGTCGGTCAGGAGGTAAAGATATTCTGAATTAAGTCACCTGTAGTAAAGGAGACAGGGAGAAAACCACCAATCGGGACGCTCAGATATCATTAAACCAGAGGAGAGTACGAAGAAGTTGGCTCCAGACTGGGTGACCCTGAGAATCTGCCCATTTACCCCGAGACTGGGGTAACAACTCTGAGTATCGGACCATTCATCCTGAGACCTTGAGAGCGGAGGAACACATTGAGAGTCGATCCATTCACCCCAAGACCCTGAGATTTTTATTCTGTAATTAGAATTTTTAATTCCTCTTTTTGTGTGAATTTTCCCTGCCCACTGTATATTTATATATAGATTGTGTGTATATATATATATATTCATATCTTATTTGACTCGACTTGCTTTTGCAAGTTACGGGTGAGGGCATGTGAGGGCTTTTGTGCAATATTTTCCAAGTAACGGGCGAGGGCATGCGAGGACCTTTGTCCCACTTTTGTCTCAACCACTCACAATTTAGCAACTAAATCAGAGTGCCTCTCTACACGACGCTCTTGTGAGACCCCCCAGTCCAACAGCATCCAGATAAAAAGTATGAGGTCATAATAAAATATTAAGGGGTTATTTTTAGCAGAGACAAATCAATGACAGGTAATATGACTTGTTTTTCACAAATATCAAAGATGTAATGTTTCTATTTATACACATACACTATTTTCTTTTAAAGGATACACATAGTTCTGTAATGTATATATATATATATATATATATATATTTATATAAATATATACCTCTCCTCAATTATTGCTGCAATATTTTCTGATGGAAACGGTTGAAGGGAGCGAAGGATCATTAGGTGGAGGGATCCGGCGAGGCCGGTGCCAGCAGATAAACTCTAATATATTGCATGACGGAGCAGCTGTAGCCAAAGGGTGTTTAAAAAGTGTCTTTTATTTCATAGGCTAAGGAATTGAAAGATTCTCTTTGGGATTCCGGCTCTATGTTTACCTGACAGTCGATAAAACGCCCAGAGACACAAATGCAATCAGTCAGAATGAATGACCTGGAAATGTTGTCAGTTTCCTAGAACCTCGAAGCTAAAACTGTCAAAAGTAAGCGTCAAATTAGTGACATCAGAAGATTTATGAATTAAATCCGCCGATTCCGGAACAAAGTAAACACCACGCGTTCCTGGCATGCAGAGAGCGACACGCGCTCCGAACATGGATAATATTAAACCACCAACAACGCGTCCGTCCTCGGCAGGGACGCCGGCTGCTCCTCTTTAACTCCGTTACAAATCAGCTGACTTCCCGGCACAGCCCTCGGGGTCGGATGATCTAACACCGCTTAATGAAAAAAAAAATAGAAAGGGGAAAAACTTTGCAAGAGACGAGAACTTAAACTCGAAATAGAACGTTTCCGACGAAGAAGACTTTGGAAACCTTAACGTTCCGATCGGAAGTTCTGGAATACGATCTTCTGGAAGGTGGTAACATCGGGTACGGTAGAAGTAACCGTTTCCAAAGATGATGTCATTATTATTATTATTATGAGTGTAATATCAGCTACGGCTCATACATAGGAAGAGGGAGGGAACACGGTAGAGGAACCTAGAACGTCTTAGTTAGTGATCTAGAATATGAAATACAAATTGGAAGCTTATGCTAAATCTGTAACAATTGATTGCATATTACATGTTATGCTTGAATACATGGCAGGGAAGCAAACTGAACAGGTTTGGCCCTCACAGGGATCCGTACGTAAGAATCAAGGCTATTGGTCCCTCTTTATGCCCAGTTCTAGACTCTAAATTGGCTAAAGCATTAGAACAGAGCATGGCATCAATACAGTAAATAAATATAATAACGGCTTTACTGTCGCTTTAATACCCCCAGCGAGCAGGGAAAGCACCAATTGCCACCCCGGCAGATGAGGGTAAATCTTATTTTTATGGTTCCTATAAATGAAATCCTTAACACGGGGGCTCGGGATCTGAGTTTTCTCTGGCTGGGTTTCCATTCGTAGGACTTAGTGCACTCCTGGGGGGGAATGAGAGCCGCGGAGCAGGCCAATCATAACTCTAACGCTCTATTGTCAGAGCCGAGCATTTTTCTTCCGAAGGAATCGCTGCTCCGTGGTGAAGAATTTATTCGGGGTCAATGAAACCCAGCTGCCCGGGAATCGCCAAAAAAAAACAAAAAATAATATATCAATCTAAATACAAATATTATCTGAATTACCGTCCAACGCACAAAATCTGACGTTTGTTCCAAGTTACTGGTTTACTGGTTTGGGAAAAAGCCCTGTCCCCTGTATACTGAATAATTTATTTCTCTAGCTGCACAAATTATTCTTGGAATCATTGCTACTTCGAAATTGCTTTAGAGAAACATAGAAACCCCCGGCGGCCCCCTCTATTCAAACCTTAATCAGTCGTTGGTCTCGTCTTTCAGGAGCCGGATGTCTATCCCATGCATGTTTAATCCCCTCACTGTATTACCCTCTGCCACTTCTGCTGGGAGGCTGTTACACTGATCTACCTCCCTCTCAGTAACCTTCATACTAGCATATAAAATGTCCCAAAATGGACTTGATATTCACACTTATTCATACTCTTTGGGGTATGGAGAAGGTCTGGGGGGGTCTGCATTACATACATGTAGTCAGAGAGTATGATATGTATGAGGCAGAGCGTCCTCGTTAATCTCTCCCCACCGGGGCAGACTGACGGATTTATGTTTTATTTAAATTTTCCGTTTAATCAGAGACTCGGCGAATAATCAAAGTCTGCATCTACAATGTAACAAAAAGTATCCCTGGCAGGGAGCTGGTGTAACGGGGAAGCCGTGAATATGCGTGCCTTTAGCGTGTTTCTGCGATCATGCGCAGGACACGCCAGATTCATTTCAAACCGCGGGGTCTTGGTTTGAATTCCCACTCAATCACTCACAGCTGCGAGAACCTCGTAACCCCACAAAGGTGATGGCGCTTACTGAAAATCGTGAGGCTCCCTGAGCTCGGTCCCCAGACCATCCTCATTCATTTCCACCCTCGGGATTTCCCGACGTCACCGGATTCTGGGGACTCAATGACACGCGGGGCGAGAGACCTGAGTGAAGTCTGATGTTCCACCGATCCCACATCTGAAACCAGAGGGTCGGAGGCTGAGATGGAACGGAAGGAACTTTTACTTTACTGAGAGGGTGGTGGATAAGTGGAACAGCCTCCCAGCAGAGGTGGTAGAGGGTAATACCGTGAGGGGATTAAACATGCATGGGACAGACATACGGCTCCTGAATCTAAGACGAGACCAACGTAGAAACACGAGACGGAGGTGTAGATCTCTGAACTGCGAATGCCTGCGCGTCCAATTACAGCACACGGCGCGGCCCCTTGATGACCGCGGGCGATAGATGAAGGCACCGGCTCGCGAAGGCGGATTTTTTGTAAAGCACGGGGTCGGGGTAAATTTACACATCCGCCCCGCCGTGCCCTCCACATAACGAGCTCGACGGCGTGTAGCTGGAAATGCATTATTATAACGAGGGGATGGTGGTAGATAAGTGGAACAGCCTCCCAGCAGAAGTGGTAGACGCTAATACAGTGAGGGTATTAAACATGCATGGGACAGACATCCGGCTCCTGAATTAAAGACGAGACCAACGACTTAACATCTGATCCGTCACGTTTTATATTTTTTTATAATTTCTCACTGTATTTTTTTTGGAGCAAAAAAAAGAAACTTTTTTTTCATTATTTTATTGTGACAAATTTAGGCTAATTTTATGACATCGCTCCTTACTAAAATCTTGAGTTACAAACCGCCAAGTAACCCTCATTAATTATTAATCATAATAATAATAATAATAAATGAAGATCGATAAACCGCAGTATTGTTTTTTTTTTAATCTGTTTGGCCTAAACCTGGAGAAAACGGACCGATCGCTCCTCGTTTCTCACTTCAAATCAATATTTTAATTAGCAATTACAGCCTTTTTAATGACGGACGTAACGCTCCTTGATTAACGCGGCGGAGCGTTTGTTTACACGAATAACGCTCAGGATCCCCGGAGAAAACGTCTTGTAAATATTTTAAATGATGCGCCGAGTCGGCATTACGGGGGGAAACTCGACGAGTTTTATAAACGTAACGATCGCTTGTCTTATAAATCTTAATTAATAAGGAGCTTCTTCTGCGTATGACTGACAGTTCCGTCACATCGAGAACATTAAACTTTTATTGTCGGTTCGTTTGATCGGCTCACTTGTTAATTAGATCCCAAAATGTATTTTTTTTAAAAAAATATATATATATATAAACATAAAACCTTCGTTTGTTTTTGTAACATTGTGTAAAATGCGTATAAAATATCAAACAATGTAAAAAGAAATAAATAAAAAGCACGGAAGTCTCATTAAACAAAAAGTCTAATTGCATCGGGGATGATAGGAGCCTCGGAAAAGATTTTAATTAGGCCGGGCTTCAAAAAATAAAAAAATTTTAAAAAAGCCAAATCCTTTCAAAATATGGAATTATTTAAAATGTGGAAATTAAAAAAAAGGGTTTTTCTAATTAAAAAAAAAATGTGATTTTTGGTTAAAAAAAAAAAGGAAGTTCAAGAATATAAGTCAGATTTTAAAAGTCTTGCTCGGTGTTTTGCGTTTTGGGTCTATTCATTAGAAATTCAAGTTGTTTGTCAAGTTAAGGGTTAACTCAACTTAAGTCGCCCGTTAATGAGCAGCACTGGGGTTCACGAATCCTCATATGACTGCGTTACCCGCCCCCCCACGGACACTCGATGTCACATAACCGGTACTGCATGGGTTAATAGCCATGTTTTGGGGGCATTACCGGAGACAGGGGGGTGATGGTTAATAATAGCCCCCCCCCTCACTCGTGCCCTAAGATCTGCATCCTTTTTCATTTTTAGAAGGGTTTGTATGCGAGGAACGTTCATCTCACCCCATAAATTACTGTAGTGAACGAAAGGCCATAATCTAAAAAACTGAGACGGTGGTAGATAAGTGGAACAGCCTCCCAGCAGAAGTGGCAGAGGGTAATACAGTGAGGGAATTTAAACAAGAGCTGAGAGGTCTTCGGAAAAGCCCTTTTATTAAGGAAAGGAAGGCTCTCCTAGACAGCCTATCCCGAATTAATTCTACATAATAATGGTTTTTTTTCCAGAAATCCTATTTTTTTAAACCATTTCACTCTTAAAACTGATCTTCCAGAAAGTCAATATTTTAATGGCCGTCTCTTTCATTCCTGCGTCTGAACCTCACAGAGAGTTGGCTGCGTTCGCTCCGAGGGGTTTATGGCGGATGATGCCCCATTAGCTGTTATTACCGCGCTCTCGCTAAACGAAGAACTCGGGGGGGGGCGCTTTCTAAAGACCAAGACCGGGGGGGGCACATATTTCCACAACAGGGGGGCTCTTTAACTTGCAAAATGCAGTTTTATGAGCTAGAAGCAAAACATTTTTTTTGTGGTTAAAAAAAGAATTATTTGGATTTTATCCGATTTCTGAATGGGGTCTATTAAATAAAGTGCAATAAAACCACCAGACCCTGGAGAGTCGCACTCCGATCAACTACTAAACAAAGTATCACCGCCGGACCTCTCTTCTGTAGATCATTAGATGATAATCACACGCAGCCCGTGTCACCCGTCCGTTCCCCGCTCCCTCTGTATGATTATTGGCTTCGCTGGACTCGCTGCAATCACTCGCAGAGCTGAATAACGATGTTAATTTAGTTGCGTTCCTTCTTTATGACTTCTTCCCGCTGTATGAACATGCGCGGCTGCATTCCGCGTGCCGGCCGCTTGGCTTCGCCTCAGTATTTCCTGATTAGGATGAGATTTTTTTAGGGGTCTTTTCTAAGTCCTGTAACAGCTTGAAAACGTTTGAAAGCAGCCGTTGCCAAAGCCGATGGCGGTTACAATGCATCGTTATTCTCCCGGCGCCGTCTGCGGAGCGTTAGGTGAACGGCCCCTGCGATTGGCTAATTGGCTCTAGAGCGATGCCAGGATATTAAAACATGCAGAAATTCCATGCCCAGGGTCAAAATACCACCAGTGCCCGCCGGAGGGGCTTATAGAGCGCAGATTAAGCATCTGCTGTACCGGGCGAACGCGCTCGCCATGCCAGATATCCGCGCTGCAGCCACGACGCGCCGCTCACGCTCCGAGCTGATGGGTGAGCGGCTCAAAACATTTCAGATATCAAATTGGACTTTCTCACCCTAACTGGGGTATTTAGAAGGGGGGGGTATAAATAGGACACTTTAAAAAAAAATGTACTAAAACTAAACATTTTTTACACTCCCAACCCTCTCCATCTCTCACGGGTGTAAAGAGGCTAGACTTTGCACATTTGTAAAGGACTTTAACCCTACTATGGGTTAAATGGGCAGAGGATGGGGGCATAGGTAGGCTAAGTGCCCCCTCCAGGCTGCTTTTGACTTTTTTAGCCCCCGATACCACTAGATACAGGCTTGGGAATAAATAGAGGTTAAAACATAATAAAACAAACGTACCTGCCTCCTGTAAATGTATTTTATTATATTTTCACCTCTATTTATTCAGCTTGCATACCCTCGCCTGCAACTCACAACATCTGCATGCAATGTACAAGCAATTTATACATGACTGAATGTGAGTGATCACGCAAAAGACACGCGGCTCGGAAAGAGTCTGCTCAGTCCGGTTAAGCGGTGCCTCACGTGACTTCTTAGTGAATAGACCGAGAAGAGATGGATGACGAATAATAATAACCGCGTTCAGTGACTTGAGACCGAATTTCCACTGAATTCTTTTAAATGCCCAAACTCTGGATTTTTTGGCACTTTAGGTTTAATTGTATAAAGTTGTAACTCTAGCGCCCAGCTATTTCTTTCCATTATATTTGCACCAAATGAGTTTCTCATGAAGATGAGTTTTTCCAGTTTCATTAACAAGCGAAATTCCTACTTATTGGTGAATCTTGAGAAAATCTTTGATTCTAATTAACGCTTTTTCTGATTAGCTGTCTTTTCCCCTTTCCGTTAAGGATTCGGCTGCTTCTATGTCTGAAGGTAAACGCGATTCCTTCTCATGCGTAAAATTTGTGTTAACATTTGAGCAGCAGAGAGGCTCCTGACCCCCGACCTTCTGGTCAATGCAAGCAGGAAGTTGTAAGCCACTTCCTGGACTCTCGACAAATTCTTTTAGTAGGATTTCGGGATGTGGGTAGGCGGTCGGCTGACGGGAAAGCTGGCTGTTGTGGGCGGGGATTCCTCAGCGCCGACCCCGCGACCCAGAGTTTCTTCGTGGTGACCTGGAGACCCGGAGAAGCGAAGCTTTACTCAGAGCCTCCGGGCGAAACCAGGAGAGGTCCTGCTGAAAACTTCATGTGTTTTTGGGAACTCAGGGGACTTCAACAGGCAAAGCAACAGAAGCACCAAAAGAACATTTTTGATACAATTTGGGTTATAAAATGAAAAAAAAAAAACCTTATTCAGAGCATTTTTTGTCTGTGGCCGCGTGGAATTGCCGCCACTTTAAGACCAGAGGCCACCTGATGACAAAAGCACAGCCCACAGCCGCATGCGCCGCACGCTGCGTTTTTATGTTCACGTGGCATGCAGCCGGGGATATCTGGTCGGCGTCCGATCAGGTGTGTATGGTGCGATGTTGAGCAACGGCCCCCCGGGGGCCAGGTGTCTATACTGGATACCCCTTCAGTCCAACCATTCACCTCTGGTACTGATTACAGCAGAACAACATCGGCCATTTGTAACCGTATTAATACAGAAATCTCTGCTGCGTTCACAGCCCCGTCAAGGGTTAATTGAGAGAAAATATTAAAGTTTCAAAGGATTTTTTTCATTATTATTCTTGTGAGCCGAGAACGGCAACTTCTTTTTCAAGATCCACTTCAATGACTTCATAGACTGATATTTCTTTCTTTCTTTTTTAAATAAAATATCAGCATTTTTTTTTTTTATTATTTTTTATTTTTAATTTTTTTTTTGTCTGGATGAGCCCGGGCCGCTCGGATTTAAAGCGAATCAGGAAATCTCACGATTGTCCCGCAGGTAGGAGCCGGTAACAAGAAAACACGGCCTTAAGCTTTTCTTATTAATCTGCCGAGCGAAGACTTCGCCGAGAGGCTTTTATACAATAACGTTACATTTATAACGTTACATTTATAACGTTACATTCTAAGGCTATTCTCAGCCAGCCGCAGCGCCGCTAATTCCAAGACCTTGATGGAATCGCTGCTATTAAGTTTTCTTGGGGAAAAAAAAAAGGATGAAGGAATTCATTTGAAATATTAATTAAAATGCAAATGGAGGCAGACCTCACCGCTGTCAGAATACATTTTTAATGAATACAAAGTACGGAATAATCCAATGTTTTATGGACTGTGTGTGCAGATATCGGAATACAAAGGAGCGGCGCGGAAAATGGCGCTGGAAAGGAATCCGCTTTGTAAATGGCCGACGGGTCAGCAAAGTGTTGGAGAACGGGAGGTTTTGAGGTTGGCAAAGCTTTCCCCCCCCCATATCCTGAAAGTGGTGGCAGATGACACTTTATGCCCCCAAAAACCTCCTGGAAGTAAAAAAAAAAGACAGAAGGTCACCCGTGTGACGACTTTACATGTGACGTTTCAGGCCGTGAAATGCGTTGGGTACATTTGAGTGCTGCTAAGGCAACCTAAGCGGCTGTCGAGGTGGCGGCACTGGAGGCGCCAACGCTGCCTGGTTTTCATTAATATTAGAAGGGTTGAGGATGCACCAAGGGCCGAGTTTCTCTCTCACACCCTCTTATGTTTTGAATTCCGGCCTCTTGGAGTAATTCCTTAAAATGGCGGAGCCACGGCACGCCCCACAGGGACCGCCTCTCTCCCTCGCTCCAATCGGGGGACAGGGTGCGCGCGAAGGCTCCGCCCTTTCGCAGAAGTGATCAGGGAGGTCTGGACAACGCAGCGGATAGCGGGGAGAAGCGGACCAAGAGAGACAAAAGAACACGGAAGAGGAGAAGAACAAGAATGGAAAGGAGACGGGGGCACGGAAGTGGTTGGTGGAGAAGGTAGGGAGACATTGAGAGAGCGTGAGAGAGAGTATGAGTGGGAGAGAGTGAGTGAGGGACAACAAACTTCACTCCTCGATGGAAAAAGCCATCAATTCAAACCGAACGGGGAGGAAACGAAATTCATGGTCATTGTTGCTAGAATGTAGCAGATCCCGGTCGTTGTATTCATTCTACGTCAGCATTCTATTCCTTTTAAACCAATGACAGATCGCATTTACCCCCCCTCGCCCTGAATTTACCTTTCAAACTTTAAATAAAGTTTCATTTTGAGTCGTCTTTTAAAACAAACCCCAGGTACTAAACTTCTAATTCCGTGCAATCTTGACCCCCCCCCCTTATCTTCCGCTACATCCAATCTTTAAATCTCCGGTTCCTCTACTTTCTGCTTCTTCCATTTCGGAGTTCGGCGGGATAAATAAAAGCCTTATTCCCGTTATCTTATCTAAACACATAATTGCCTGTTTTGTTATGAAACGTGCAGTCATTTTCCGTTAATATGAGAATTCCTGCAGTGCTCAGCATATAAAAGCTGATAATATCTACAGGGGGAGAAAAAAATATATATTCCGGAGAAGGTGAAAATTAAAAAAAAAAAAAAACAATAAGTTCTCGCCGAAAACAAAAATCACAAACATCGCAATAAATTCTGGCTGAGAGAGAATTCCATCGCCTTCCGAGCAACTTAAATATTCGCACAAAAATTCTAACATAATTATTGGGAAGAAAAAAGGCGGTATTAGTATACGTTACATTACGAGGCTTATTTTTTCTATTAAATGAATTTGAAAACAACCAACACCTGTTACAACGTGACTAAAATAAAAATATATACGGGTGGGATTTTAACGAATATTTGGAGCTATCGAGCATGAATAGGTAATTGTGGCCTCTGTAAATAATTAAAATAAAGATATTTAATAAAAATTGAATTGTAGAGGTCGTCCTTGCGCGAATGTCGGAACAAAACCAAGGAATCCCCGAATTAAATCTCAAATACTAACATCCCAAAATAGAGAAAAATTAGAAACCGGTAAATCTTAGTTTAATAATTCATAATACATAAATATTCTAAATTAATGTGAAAAAAATAATTGTTTAGGTAAAAAAAAAATCAGTAAGAGCATTTTAATCGGAATTGATTGATTACCGTGCATTGTTAATGAAATATTAATTATTAATGCAAAGTTAATCCCAGATAAGGAAAACTCTGTTTACATTCAATTGAAATTCCCCATTCAGCCAACACTTTGAGAATTCGGGGCGGTTGGAGGCGACGGAGCTTAATTCTAATTTACGGGACACAAATCTATTATAATTAATATTAAAATCCTCTAAAGAAACTTTAAGGGGACGTCGGTTCGGAGGAGAGCTGAATGCCAATGTATTGAAAATGTGGTCATAACGGCAAGCGCAGAAGACGTTTCTAGGAAATAATCAGCCTTCTGGGTACCGTTTATTGAATACCTGAGTAATAGACGGAAAGTTTGGTTTTCGGCTAAAACTCAGCAAAAAGGAAAATTAAACCAAAGTTGAGTTAATTAGTGGAACCGTCACTTCTATTATAACCGAGAGTGTTTTTTTTGCTGGTTTTTTTTTGGACTTGCCCCTTTCATTGGATTGAATATAAGGACTAAAAAGTAAGTATAAAAATATTTTTTCCACCCTTTGAGTGCCAGGGAGGTGGACAATCATCTTTATCGCTCACCCTCTTCACAGGCTTATCTGTATGAATGAATATTACCCTCGACACCCTGGGGGATTAAATCAATTTAACCCCTTTCATCCCATAGGACAGGGCGTTAGTCCCCTATCCAATTGGCAGGGGATTGGAAACACTTTATGTCATCATAAATGGGGGGGCAAGAAGGGAGGCATAGGATGGGCTCCGTATCTCTGATCATTTTTTATACCCTCTGAGGCTTTTTTAACTATCCTCTGCCCCACAAAGCACAAAGTCATCTTTGCTATTATTGGTTAATAAGGAACCTAGGGGATCACAGTCACATTATAAAATATATATTTATTTTATATTTCTACATTTTAAATGTTATTTTATTATTTATTGTTGGGGTTCTCGTTTGTTAAAAAAAGGTTTTGTGAACAGCAGACGAGGACATGCAAGTTATTAGTCAACTCACATGCCCTCGCCTGCAACTTTTCTATTTCTTGCAGCCTTTATTTTGTACACATCTTTCACTTCAGAATGAACAAAATAAAAAAAAAAATGTGTATATTTTCTCCACCACAAAGGAAAATTTCTGCAGTGGCTTTCAAGAGCCGCAAAGTTCATTCCAGTTAATTAATCTTTAAAATAAAAAGCAGAAGTGAAAGAAAGTTCATTAAACAGGTAGAGGATCACCGAGAACATGAATGCTAATTGGACTTTTATGTGCAGCAAAAGTGATACAAATGGCAAACAATCTTTTTTTGCCTAATCCCACTCATAAAAAGCCCCAGTGGAGCAGAAAGGGAAGGAAAATTGGATTATAAAACATCTCCGATAAAAATGCGTTCCTCGCTCTGATAAAGATCTTTTGTGTCTACGATGCCAATAAATGATGTCATGATTTCCTTCCGACATCGCGGGAAATGTTGGCCTTTGGCATGGCCGGTGTGAACCAAGCAGTTATGTCTATATGTGAAACCAGTTATTTCATATATAATTATATAATAATAATTAATAATTTCTTACTTTCTCAGGATAGGGCTATATTGTCATAATGACAGAAAATCAGAGGCACTGATAGTGTGTCATGTAAATAGTTGGAGGTTTTTTTTGTGATAGTGCGAGTGTTAAAAGTCGTTTATTATCGTGCATTAGACTCACTTACTTATCATGTTTTAGTTAAGTGGAGTGGAACAGCACCTTTAATTTGCTATGCCAGAAAAATCACCACCGATTAACACTTTATGCTCCAGGCGGTGGTTGTTTGCATCATGCACGTTATTATAGATATAATCTGATTTTTTGTTTGTTTTTTGTTTAGAAAGTAATTTAATTCTGTTTTTCATCGTATCGCGCCGGTTTTGCTAAAAAGGAATATAACAGAGATTTTTCATCTGGTGAAAATAATGAGTGGTTTATTATCACGTCCCGCCATCAATACCTTATCTTTAAATAACGAATCCCACTGTTCGTTTAAGGTTTGTCTTCTCGGCAGAGTAATCTTGTCTGCATCCCGTAAAAAACTAAAATATTTAATTTTGATTTTCTAATAACTGAAATGTCTTCTTTTTTATGCGCTGTTTATCTGTCGCTGAATTTATATTTCAATAAATGACGTTCCTTCTCAAAGAATGTCGAAATACTGCGGTGTTACCCGTAGGCAGCCCTCCTGATAAATACTCACATTGACAGCAGACACACGATTTAACGCAAGAGACATGATAATGCTGAAAATGTGAATTCAGAGGAGAATGCGGGGGAGGGGAGAGCGTACCACCCAACAGTCCCAGTTTTCAGACATTGTCCGGTGTCCCACTTCTCGTTTTCCCTTTGGCGGTCTCAGGATGTGAATGAATAGTTGCTCCTTCTTGGCCTTGCGTCGCGGGATGGCTATTCTCGCCGAGTCTGGAGCCGGCTCCACCGCTTTCCACCTCAAAAAGCCAGGGAGGTGGGGAATCGAAAGAACCCTCAAGGAGAACGCTTCAAAGTTCCCAGAGATTAAGATCGTACGACCTACAAACTCGACGTAGCGTAACCAGCGGCACCGCCACCGACCGCCACCCATCCGCGCTGCCTTCCTTACTGCTGAGCAGAGGGATATGATGTCATAGCTCGCAAGTGAACTGTGCTGACACCAAAGTGTTAATCGGGTGAGATCAGTGATCTCCTTCTTTTTAACCGTCCAGTGAAATATTGGTGCCAAGGGAGCCTGATCACCCAAGAGGGTAACAAGCTCCTTGCTTTGAGGACCCTCGGCCTCTCGGCATATCCTGAATACTTTGCCGAACGTAACTCAATGTAACTTCTACAATATTATAATTATTATTATTTTCATTATTATTATTATTAATTATTATTATATTATTATTCATTATTAATTTTTTTATCATAATCATCAATTCTTATTGTCATTATTATTATCCTCATCATTATTATTATTTTCATTATTATTATTATCATAATCATTATTATCATCATAATCATCAGTATTATTGTCATTATTATTATCCTCATCATTATTATTATCATTATTATCATTATTATTATTATTATTATTTTCATAATTGCACAATTTTTTTATTGCACCTTTTAGATTCTGCACCCCTTATCTACGTTAGCTCTATATTATTAAATGACTGATCTTAAAGATGAAACGGGTAAGAAAAAAAGAGATAATTTTCTGTTTGAATTCCAAACTTTCCAAGACGCTGCTGATTCTTATTCTTTAAACTTTGCAGAAAGCGTCTGCTGAATGAAAAAAAAAAATTTCACTAAAAAAACAAAAACTCTTGAAAAAAACAGTTTGTCGGGGAGATGAAGGAGGCTTCTCTCGTCTGGGATACGCGGCCCTCTCGGGGGAGAAGGTCCTCGCGGTGAGATGTTTGATGGAAAAGGCTGAGGGAATTGATTCTAACGCCGAACACAAAGTTTATTGATTAGTAGAAAGCTTTTAACTGCCAGAAGCGCGGGAATCGCGAAGGCTCCACGTTGGGTCTTTTTTTTATGCGCCTTTCCTAAATTGGCGGAATCGTTTGCCTTAATTATGGAGAGAAAAAAAAATGAAACGTATTCATCTCTCTTTATTGATCGCCTGCAGGTTGATTGGAATGCGAACAACTTTATTCTGATGAGGCCGGAGCGTCCAAGAAATACTTCCCCCATCTCTCCCCCATCTCTCCCCTATTGTTGAGTTGCTGATTGTTGCTGATTGGTTCAGGCAGCTTTTGGAAGGCGGGGCAGAGAGGGAGGGATGTTCACGACAGGAAACTCATTACACACAAGTATTCTGAGTCATAGATCTCCGTTTCCATGAGGATAATATTTAAACCAATTTTCTCCCCCAAAAAATGATTATTAGAAGATTATTATAATTTCTACAGATATTTTGATTGGGGTACGATTAGGAAAGGAGATCCCCCCCCAGATCATAAAGTCTAAGCAAGCAATGCCCTTAAGTTCTCCTTTTTTGACCCAAATTTTTGTTGGGTCAATGGAAGTGCCAGAAAAAGTTCTAGGGGTTGTTTCTCCCAGTGATTAACCCTTTAAATTACACAAAATAATAATTTTATTGAAATAATACTTAGTTGCTTTTAATTTTACCGTCTCTTTCTCTCTCTCGGTATAAGAATCGCGGAGATAATAATCTGTCTGAGGATAATAAGAAAGGCCGCGGCGCCCCGATAAGATCTGAATTCAATTACAGAGCTGGAAGTGTTTATAAGAACTCGGCATCGATTTGAGAATTTGATAATTTACAAAATATGTATTTATAGTGGAAATTTGTAAGATTTGATCGGGGGTTAGCGCGTCTATCGCCTGGCGATCGGCCTTTCCGCAGAGTATTTTATCCCGCGGTATCTCAGCGCCTGGTACGCCGTATAACGATATCTCGTTAATTAACTACACGGCTTATCTCGAGCTCTACTTTTTTGACAGAAAGGTTAGAATCCGCGTTGCTTCCGATGGTATCGTCAGAACGATGTCCCAAATTTCAATTAGTGAAATTTAAAGCTTAACGACGGACGGAAAATATCGAGAAAACTTGCTTTGGGACTATTCTAGAAACATTTTCCTTCGTTAATGGAATGACGGTTCCAGCAGGAATTAGAGGACAGCGACATTTAAAGGGAATTGCTTTCTTGGTAATGAAGAAATGGACAGAATAAAAAATCTTAATTAACATTTGGAGAAAAATTAACCCTTTCCTATAACAACAGGTACCATAAAGATAGTTACAGAGATTTTCAACCAAGTACCCTGATAGTAAACTTATTTTAGTCAAATACTACAAACTGCAAACAATTTCGGACAATTATTCGTACCCCTTCGAATAACCAGAGGGGGAATTTTGCTCTAGGGGGTGTGGTTAGAGGCGTGGCTAGGGGTGGGGCATTTAGAAGAAGAATAATGGGCTTTATTTCCCCCGTTTAATTTAGAAAGCCGTCTCCTGCTGTTTCTATACACATTATCGGGGCTTTTAGGGCCGTAGAACCCTGCGATCCCCTCATACCCAGCAAACATTCTGACCTCCTAGAAAAGAGGGGCATCGGGGAGGAGAGAGGGGCATCAGGGGAGGAGAGAGGGGCATCGGGGGGAGAGGGGGGACATAGAAGGACATAGAAGGAGAGAGGGGTATCAGGGGAGGAAAGAGGAGCACAGAGGAGGAAAGAGGGGTATCCGTTGAGGAAATGGGGCATTAGGGGAGGAAAGGGGGGCACAAAGATGGGATGCTCACACTAAACAAGAACACTTGGGCAGTTTCCAGATTCCAGTTTAAACTAGGTCCTATTAATAGTGTATTTTTTGTATTCTTTTTTGTGTTAATATGAATATAATCTCATAAATATTAATAAAAACAATCTCGCTGCCTCATCGCATGGTTGAAATCTCTGCTGCGCCCTAACATTTTGGTGATATTAGCTTTTCCGAGTATCTGCACGTAATGGCCGGAGCGTCCCTTCAATCCAAGGCCACTTTTGCCTCACTGGGGTATTACGAGCCGCTGTCCCGCAATCAGTCGCACTAACCTGTTAGATAAAAGGTGCAAATGATATCTTCAGACATATTCCTTTCTCTTTGTGTTGAGCTGCAACTTGTGAAAAATATAATATCTCAGAGATTACTAAATCTCCAGCAAAATAAGAAAAAAAAATCCCATTTCAGAGAGCAAATTGCTGGAATGCAGAACGCAGTTGCCCATTTAGTGAAAGTCATTATGAGCAGTAATAGAGTTGACGGCTGTGACAGAAGTGATTTCAAATGTTAAACACACAAGAGACCATTTCAAAAATCTCACGTCCTTAGGGTAATATGTGTATTTTTATATATTTATATACGTATATATATATATTATATATAGAATAGATGATATATATATATATATTGTGTATTATTTATATATAATATGTGTGTGTATTTATTTATATATATATATATATTTGTGTATTATTTATATATATATATGTGTGTATTATTTATATATATATTAATATTTGTGATATTATATATGTGTATATTATATATTGTATAATAATACCGTATATATATATTTATATCTGTATATTATTTATATAAAGATATATATTTTAGGTTTATTTATATAAAGATATATATTTAGGTTTATTTACTTATATATATATATATATATATATATATCATATGTTCTGATGTCTTTGGAAACATTCACCCATTAAATGCAATATATTTTCATAATATTATATATTAGTCCTGACATTATTAGAGTTTAATAGACATTAAAAAAGGGTTCGGCTGCAATAAAAACCGTCATGAAAAAGCGTTTTACATTTTTAAATCGTAACAATTTTACCTTCGCTGAAAATGTATTTTCACTTGGGATTCCGGTTTATAGACATAGAAAAATAAACCCAGAACTTCAAGGCGGACTTAGATTCAGGAGCCGTACTATCCCATGCATTTTTACACTCCTTCACCCCTCTACCACCTCCGCTGGGATACTGTGCCATTTATCTACAACTCTCTCTGTAAAGTAAAACTTTCTTTCATTAAGGAGAGAAAAATAGCATGTTAACCGGAGTTTATGTCTCAAGTGTATGTCTGCTATGTGGTTTCTGTGTTAATAGATAGATCTATGAAAACGAAGTATTAGATTTATTTATAATAATAAACAGTGACAACAATAATAACATCAAATATTTACGGCGCGTAACCAATGAGGTCCTCGTGATCTGGGATAAAGTTCTGTGTTTTTCTCAAAGCGGCTTTATTACCCCAAAATAAAGCTGGGTTTAAAATACCTTCTGTTCACGTTTTTAACATAGCATATGGCAGATTTTAAGATAAAGTTGCAGAATGATTTTATATTAGAAACAAAATATCCTTTATCGTAATGATGGCGCTCTAAGTAAAGTGTAGAACTGTTGTGGAACTACAACTCCCATGACGTTCAGCCAGCATTTTAAAAGGAGAAAAAAGACGTGGCAATGGCTGGGAGAGCTGCAAAGATATACCAGAAAACCTTAGTCTACCAGAGGGACTCTGTGACTAATAAAGTCTGTGGGGTAAGAGACTTTATTTGCATAAGCGTGACTTCATTAGCATTGCCATAAAGCATCAGCTCAGTGTGGCGTTTGAGCCGGGAAAGTCACCGAAAATATCACATGACTGACAGCAATGGCGGCCTCCAGGTCTTTAGATAAAGGGACTTTATTGGAATAAAGTAAAATAAAACTCACTTTGCAATTACTGATGAGGCCCATGGAGGGCGAAGCGTACAGCGGGGGTTGTTGGTTCTCTTGTGCAGGGGATTTAGCCTCACATTTCGGTTGCACTGCCCGTGGGGTAACATCGGACGGATACATTGATGGCGATTTTACGTCTGTAATGGCACAAGAGCTAAAGCTCGAGATTCTCCGAGCCGGGGGACGGCCCCCGCAGGACAGGCCATGAGGCCGCTGCTCGTTCTGGGCTGAGCGTCTCAAACTTATTTTGTACGGTAATAAAAAAAGAGGCGGATTTTCACATTTTAATTTTCACATCAGTTTTTATATGATCCTAAATGACTGTTCCTTTAATATTGTGGGAGTTCTATAAGAATTTTATATTCTGATTGTAGTTTTAGAGCCAGAAATCTCTAAAGTAGTTAATAAAATGTCCCAAAAGGCAAAGCCTTTTAAAAAAATCATTTAAAAAAATCATATGTTTAGGTCTGTGGACATCGAAAAGCCGGTTATTAGCCTTCTGTCCGTCAACCTGGGTAGAAACATCAGTAAAAAAAAAAATATTAAATAAAAAAAATGAAAAAAAATGAGTTTGGAAGAACAAACATCTAAAAAAACAAACTGCCTGAGGTGAGCCGGACTTCCTACCTTTAATCCAAACTTTGGGAAACTGGATCCACTTTCTATTTCTAAGAGAAGTTTTCATTAATTAATCAGCAAAAAAAAAGATATTCTGTGTCTACTGATTTTTTGTATATAAAAAGGGGTAACTTACGAGTTTCTTGCGTGTTTTTAAAATACAGCTCCCATAATACTCAGCCAACCTTTAGGGTGACCAAAAATCAGCTGCTTCATAAGATATAAACATAAAATAGATTTGTATTAATCAATATAATAAATAATAAAATAATAATAATAATAATAATAATAATAATAAATCAATAATAATAATAATAATAATATATAATAATAATAAAATAATAATAATAATAATAATAATAATAAATCAATAATATACATTGTATTAATAAAATTACAGAAAATTAAAAAAAACAGGAATTTTGAAATGGGGCTCTAAGAGTTATAAATATATATAAAATTAACCCAATTCAGTAAAGGTTTAGTCCAGAGGTCTATGTGTTTGTCATGATTTTTATAACCAATGTATAATAAATAATAATTTCCCACAAATTATTTGGGGGGTCTTAATTTGTTTATTAACTTTTATTGTCGTGATAATATCTGGTTAACTAAAAAAATTCTAGTGCAGAAGAGAGATTTTTCTTCTTTTTTTCCCCTTAATTAAAATATCTATCGGCAGCGGCCGAGCGGAGGGTGAGATCAATACCCCCGTGTGATTAAGCGAGTTTGGAAACATTGTCCAATAAAGATTAGTTTACAATCTTTCCTTATTTAACTACCATTTTTTAATTACATAATTTGGCTAAGAGATGGGAAAAATGAATGGGGATTTATATCTGTAATCCCTGGGCCCGAGGCATGAAAGATTATTACTGGTAAATACTGAGCCCAGGGCCCTACTGGGGATGACGAGGTGGCCATGGCTCTTTCAGGCCCGCAGCCTCCTAGCGACGGCTGAATATATATATTTTTACGCTCACGTGGCATATGTCCTGGCAGATCCATTATCCGGCACCCGCGGACAGTAAGAATAATTCCAATAATGTGAATATTACCAAAAATCCCTGCTTTAATCCGCGGAAAATAACCCATAAACATGGTAAAGACGTATTTTTGCCTGTTTCTCCTCTAAATTTCACCGAATAGCAGCTTTTCCGTCTTGTCGGGGTTATTTATCTTCCGTATTAAATAGCGATCATTCCCGACAAATAAACATCGCGTCTCCTTTTGCACACAAAGGCGTAATTAGTGTTCGCACACATTGTAATTGTAATGAGCTCGGTGCGTTAACCCCCCCGGGGCCGCTGCCGCCATCTATCACTCGGGGGTGACGGCTGCTGATTGATTGACGGACGGATCGGATTCGATGTCTGTTGATTCGGGACGTCAGATCATTCATCAAGCTTCGGAAAGACGGATTACCTGCCGCACCTGCGCAGGTGCGTGTTATACGGAACACGTCGGCAGACGCGCTACATATTAACTAACAGCAATGAGACGACACCATCTGCCTGTAAACACTTTACTGACTTCTATGTAAAAATCCTGTTTAAGCAAAATCATAAAGTGGGTTCCAGAGAGCGAGAAACACAATAATTCCTCCCGTTATTGGCACCGGCGGTCGGTTTGTGGATAATATTAAGGCTCGGGTATAAAATGTATCCCCCCTACACCTCGGCGCGTTGGATACCCCGGAATATTATAAATAGGGCTATTCTAACAAGAAATAAACTTTCTCCTCCTCGGGTTCCTTTACCCCCTCTTCACCCTCTCTGCCTCCTCTAAAGGCCGCTACTCAGGCAGAGAAACCCAAGCTGTCCGCAGAACACAAAATCTGTCCCAAAGTCTGCTCCTTCTGTTTTTCCAGGTTTCATGTTTTTTGGACATTTTTTTTCTCTGTTCCCAGAGGTCCAGCTTAATAGCTGTAGAGTAAAAAGCTTTAACATAAAGTGTAAGTAAACAAAGAGTTAAACCACAAGAAACAATGGGGTCCATTGACCATAAACAGACAGTTTATTCCAGATATTTTTTTTCGTTTTCATTTATTGAGCCTTTTTGTGTTTTCTACTCCTGGCTACATAAAATAACAATGAAATAAAAAAATAATAATTAAAGAAACAGGAGAACCCAGAACCCAGTTTAATCCAGTGGGGGGGGGGCAAGAATTGCTCCCCCTATTTCTCCATTCCTTGCACAGAACCCACTGGCAGATCGGCCCCCAGCGGCCCCCGTCTAGTCGCCTTCTTCTCCTTCTGTAAAGACTCAAACCTTAATCAGTCGTTGGTCTCGTCTTAGATTCAGGAGCCGGATGTCTATCCCATGCATGTTTAATCCCCTCACTGTATTACCCTCTACCACTTCTGCTGAGAGGCTATTCCACTTAACTACCACCATCCCAGCTTCCAACTCCCCCTCTCTGACAGCAGGGATGCTGTCAGTGTCCATAACACATCATTGGATCCTCGCCGTCGGACGCCAGATACCTGGCATCTGTGCCGGCAAGCTGGATAGTAGCAGAGGGCTCAATAACCTCTTTCCCCACTAGAAGAGGGAAGGGCATGAGGACACCCAGCGCCGTCCCTATGGCCCCCCAGCAGAGGAGACTGGTATGGACCGCTAAGCATGGCCGCTGTTACCAACTTAATTTTTCATGTTTTTTGTAAATTTTCTCCTTCTTTTGTAAACAAGTAAAAGAAAAATAAAATCATTACCTCCCCCGCTCCATCCGCCAGCCTTTAAACCCAAGGAGGCCGCAATAATTAATTCTTCCTACTCTATTCAATTTATCAATAAAAGGTGTAGACAGAAACTCAAGAAAACAATAATTAAAGAACGGAGCAGGCATGTACGATATTATCCCTGCTAAGCCAGCCGTGGTGCAGGGGGGTTTATAATTAAGGTTTTTTATGCTCCGCTGCGTCGGACAAACTATTTACTGAAAAGCCGTTCCCTTCGTACAATAAGAAGAAGATGCAGAGGATAATTAGGCGGAAAAATATAAAATAAGTTCCGAAATCCACTGTAATGGAGGAGTCCTCCTTCTCTCGCGGTTGCTACGGAAACCATTATAGATTATCATCGGCGGTCACACGATGCAAAGTTTTTTGGGGCAAAAACTTTCACTAAATTCCTAAAAATTGAGAGGAAAGCAGCAGATTCTGCCCCCGTGGAACCTCATACACAAAAAAGTAATGTTTCTGAAGGCTGTTTGCATCACCAACATTGTGATCTTTTGTGGGGGGGGGGACTTGTCATGGCGTCGTTGACTAGCAGGTTTTCTGGAGTAACTGTGAAAGCAGAATAAAGTTTAAGGTTTCCGTGGTAACTCCCACCGGAGCATTTTTTAATCTTTGGCCCAGCTTCAGGGGCCAAGCTCTTGGGGAACCACCACCGGCTCTCTCGCCATGCCGGCCGGTACATGCATGAAGAACCTGCCAGAGTCCTTCAACAACCAGCCTGCCAATGACCTCGGGACTGGCGGACAAGACTTGCTTACAGGCGGAGATGGTAGGATGAGCAAAAGCAGAGAGGTTTAACATCCCTGCAGAGTATTTCATAGTGAAGAGCTGTGGAGAACCTGCAGAAGGAACCTGAAGGACATAAAGCCCTCAGTGGTCCAAAGATCTCTTCAACACACGCATTATTCTTAAAAATAATCTGCCATCTTAAATATTGAGCTCGTTAGTGTATTCAGAATTATTCTCTCCATTGTATTAGGGATGAGGCCCTCATAAATATTTTGGCTTAGGGCCCCTAAAAGCCTAGGGCCACCACGGAGCCCATAAAAGCTGGGGGGGAAGATTCTACAAAGTTGCCATGAAGGTTCCGTTAAATGAGGAGTTACTTTGTAACTTCCTTCCCGCGTTTCTATCCCCGAGCGAAGACAGACACGGCCAGGGCCGATACATTTCATAAGTTTCAGAGTTTCCCAAACTTTATATTTTTAAGACATAACTCAAAAACGTAAAGTCCGCGGCCGAGACCTTTCCCCGAGACTCGTCCCGGTCAGACAGCAGATGTACGAAGCCGGAGCCCGTCTCGCCTTTACAGAGCGCGAAGCAGCCGCATTAATTAATATTTGCAAAAAGAATTTTTAATTACAACGTATCTCTGATCTGAAGCATTCTGCGTTTCATTAATTACGCAAATTCCATCCGACACAAAACGAGTGGATTTTTTTTCTTAAGCTTGAACTTTGTATTCGTTTATTTTGAAATAAAAGAAAAATTATTAAGTTCTATTTTTTTTTCTTTTCATTATTTTCTAAGACCAAGCAAGAGCCTCATGTGACGTTTCTTATAACTCTGACCTCGCCACCTCTTGGCTCAAACAGCTGTTAAGGAAAAACTTCCCAAACTGATCTGCAGCGTCCTAACCGCTAAAAAAAAATAATTTGAAGAAATGTATTTTATTGCATTTTACGTAGTTCAGTATATAAAATAAATTAAAAAAAATAAAAGAAATCTAGCAATTCATACAGGATATGGAGAACTGGATACGTGGATTATTTTTATTTATTTTTTATTTTATTATTTTTTTAATTTTGTTTTGAAAATTAAAGTTTATTGATGTTTTTGCAGAAATAAAGAAAAAAATAAATAAATAAAAGGAATACAATAGTATCAGATACACGGGGAACATCAAACAGCATAAAATGAAAATCAACAGGTACATGGAATATTTATAGAATAAAAGAAAAATACAGCAATAAAACAAAGGAGAAAAACAGATTTATCAGCTTGAAAGGTGGAGGCTCCAGAAGGACCTCAAACTTCAACAAAAAAATATAGAGAAGAAATAAATGGCATGGAGACCGACATCAATAAAACAGCAGCGTGAGAATAATATCAGCGCTGTTAGTTATTATTAGTTATTAGTATGGAGAGAGATACTTTCTGTCCTACAAATAGCCCCCGCTATACAACCCAACACACCCGGAAAAAAAAGCAAGGAGGGGGCTGGGTTTATAGCGGGGGGGGGCATTAGTGGCAGAGAGATGGAGGAGGTTCTGCTACTTTGCAGATCTCTGATCAGGCCTTGTCTAGGGTATTGGGGGCAGTTCTGGAGACCCCCCATCTCCAGAAGGATATTGGCGTTTTGTAGAGTGAATTAAGAAAATTATTTTCATAACCCAATAAAATTAAAGAATTCCACTCTTTTCTTCAAAAAGGACATTTCCGAACAGGTTCACCTGGCCAGGTGTCTCTTCTTCCTGGTGGGATTCTTCAGACCTCCGTACAGCTGTACAGCGTCAGTAAAACCTAGTGCCCCCCCACCATGTATCTTCCAACTCAGATAGAACTCCTTCGATCCCAGGCAGACGATCTTCTCCAGATGTTCTCCAGACCTCCGGAGATCATGAGAGTTCATTAAACTCTTTCAAGAAGCTCTTTCCTTATCTCTGGTTATATTCCTATATATAAAGAAAAGGTTTTTTTGGATAAAATCATTAACTTAAAAAAAAAAATAATGATAATAATTTGTGTTACAAAGAGAAACATTTTCATCTTTAAACAATGTTACTTCTTGGCCGAGATACCTTTGGTTCCGGTCCATATTCCGGGATACAGCGTTGCGGCTCATTGCTCTCCGTGACAGCGCTCCGTGAGTTCGGTTATCATTCTTTCTGATGCTAATAGATTTCTTTCGCTGGAGGCAAACCAATCCCCCGCTGGTTAGGAGTAATGGGAAAAAAAGAAATTGCCGGCAGGAATTCTTTATCTCTGACCTGGATCTGCCAGCGTTCTACAAACCAGAGAGAAAGGTGGTGGTGGGGGGGGTTATGCGGGACGGCTAATTACCGCCAGGAGTCCCGCTTCACTTTACTAGAAAAGGTAAAAAAAGGATCTCCTGCGTCTGCCGGCCAATTGTCGTCCCGTTTAAAAGTTATTTAAAAAGAACTCACTAGCAATTTGCAAGATCTACGTTATACGAAACGCTGATTTATACAGAAAATTCTGCTTTTAAAATATTTTTCTTCGATGAGTCGGAATTTCTCGGGTATTCGCGGTTTGATGCGATTTTTCGTTATTGAGAATGATTTAATAATTTAATGACTTTTTTGGAGGGTTTACGTCTAACGGCTCTATACCATAAAAGCAAAATAGTCAGACTTTGGAACCCGGAGCTCTCTCTCTCTCTCTCTCTTCTGAGAGTGTGACTTCACCAGGGGAAGGTGGGGCTAGCTGCTTGAGGGGTGTGGTTAGCCATTGGCAGGGGCAGGGCTAACCTGGAAAGAGGATGGGACTAGCCCTAGATAGCACTAAAGGGGTTGGGAGTGGGAGGAGAATCGGGCGGGGATTGGGCGTGGCTAACCACCACTCCCCTGTGCAAAGAAGAGAATTAACCAGAGACAATGGGAAGCAGAGCTTTACCTGGAGACTCCGGGCCAAACCCAGAGGGTTCCCAGATATTATAATGGTGTAAACAGAATAAAAGAGACATTCTATACATATCCACCACCCCCTCCACCCTCAGTTATTGCCCCCAGTTTTGGACAGTTAAATAAGCCAATCAGGGGCAAGAAGAATTCAATTCTGATTAATCCTACAATGCATTTCCATGCGAAAGAAAATATTAAAAGGAATTAAATTCATTAGAGTGTAATTAATGGCCGAAGTGTGTAGGAAGGTAACAACCCACCTTATGTGAATCCCACTTAATTTCTCAGGATCCTCATTAATGTACATATATATATACGGTATATATATCAGGTTATCTCTCCTCTATGGTTAAGTTACTGATTGTTGCTCATTGGTTCAGGCAGCCTTTGTAAGAGCGGAGAAGGGAGACAACTTCAGGACAGGAATTTTGCCACATTTATACACAAATATCGATGAATTATCTCCATGACAATAAAAAAGCACACGTTATGGGCAGTTTTAATGAATTCATTTATTTCTGCTACAAGTTACGGACGGTTCCTTTTTAAATGGATCACCTTTTCTTATTTTTCTCGTTTTTCCTGTATCCCTGTGGCCTCTGTCTGCCCTCCATCTATCGTCTGCCCTCCATCCATCTATCATCTGCCCTCCATCCTTCTATCGTCTGCCCTTCATCTTATAACGTCCCCTCCAGCATCCCCAAGAAATCACACTTCTGTCTCCAGAACCTTCTAATAACCTCGGCTCCTTATTCCGTTATGAGGATAACACTCTGTCCTATGAGTCCTTTGAAGGGGAGACCACCAAGAAATGACTAATAAAGAGAGGGCATCATGGAGTATTAACCTTCTCAGTGCCAGAAGGGTAGCAAACAAAGCCATTGGTTTCCTTTGTTAGGTTTCAAATAATCGTTGATCCTCTATATTCACACCAGAAAGAAAAATAGTTTAAAAAAGCCATTATTAGTTAAAAAAAAAATAAGGTTATTATTAATTGCCTCAATAGAGATTTTTTTTGCTACATTATAATAAGACCCGACCCAGCCAAAGTTCCTCCATTCAATCTCCCTGCCATTTGAACAGACATTTTACAGACCGTGTCAGAAGTCATCAGCTTTTACATACCCGGGAAAAAGGAACGCCGCTGTGAAAATGTCAGACAGGAAACGGCAGACGCCGGGCCGACAGCCGCTGTTAATTCGTTGACATGGCAGCGCCGGCTCTTTAATGTTAAAACTGATTTTTCAGACGTTCTTGCATGTTTTACAAAGAATACAGACCTGTTCCTTTTACAGAACATACAGGCCCTTCCGGGTTTGAAGGGTTAATATGACACTAAATTCCAGCAGATCTAAAGGCCCCGAGAGCCTGCCAATTTACCCCAAGACCGGGCTAAAAACCCAAAGGATCTGCCCATTCACCTCAAGACCCTGAAATTGGGGGTAAACCCTAAAAATCCACCCAGAGACCTTGACATTGGGGTAAAAACCCTGAGAATCTCACTATCCACCCTAACACCCTGAGCCTGGGGTAAAACCCTGAGAATCTGCCCATTCACCCCAAGACTGGGCTAAAAATCCTGAAAATCTGCCCCTTCACCCCCAAGTCTCTGAAACTCTTCAGATTCTAAATACCTCACAGTCCTCCTGAATAATCTCCCATTTTTGGGGTATTTTTTTGTGACTACCAAATACCAATTCAAACTTTTCTGGCGATCGTCTTCACGCCATGCGAAGAACGTGGCGTCTCAGTGAAGGTCACTAATTGTTATTCTTCAAAAGTAAAGATTTGCGTACTGAAAATGAGGCAATAAAAGGAATTTCTTCTCGCTCTCCAGTAATCGCTCTGTAATTTAAGCTGCTGAAGCCACCTCTCATTACTCTGCTGTTAAAGACTTTTAAGAACAAAGTGTTTTCAGAATCACAGAATGCAAATGACTCGGAGAATAGAAATCCGAAGCGCTGTAAAGATTTCCGATGGTTTATTGCTGCCTCAGACCCTCCGTCCGTTTCTGACGTCGATACTTTACATGAGCAGAGAGAAGCCAAGGTTACTCGTTCATTGTACCCCAGACCAACGAGGCTTCACGCTCGTCAAACAATGGGCTTGGAATAATTCCGAGTTCATTTGGTGGCTTTTAGCCTTAATTCAAATTCAATTTTTAGAATTTTCATAAATACGTCGAGTATTTAAAAATCTCCATTTAAAGGGGCGTTTAAAAAATTCTTGCTTGTCACGGTAAATATGTATCAATGTTATTAACAATAAGTGAATGTTTATAAATAACCTAATATTCAATAATTTACACAACCGTTCAAAGGTTTGGGGTCACTGAGCTGTTTTCATGGAACACAGGAGTGATGGGAGTGATAAAGGGCCATTGGAACACAGGAGTGAGTGGGAGTGTAAAAGGGACCATTGGGACACAGGCAGTGAATGGGAGTGATAAAGGGCCATGTGAACACAGGAGTGATGGGAGTGATAAAGGCCATTGGAACACAGGGAGTGAATGGGAGTGATAAAGGGCCATTGACAGCTAGGAGTGATGGGAGTTGATAAAGGGCGCATTGGAACACAGGAGTGATGGGAGTGATAAAGGGCCTATTGGGAGCACAGGAAGTGAATGGGAGTGGATAAAGGGCCATTGGGACTCAGGAAGTGATGGGAGTGATAAAGGGGCCATTGGGTACACAGGGTGTATAGGAGTGATTAAGGGCCATTGGAACCCTAGGAAGTGATGGGGTAAGTGATAAAAGGGCCATTGGGACACAGGAGTGATGGGAGTGAATAAAGGGCCATATGGGACTCATAGGAGTGATGGGAGTGATAAAGGCCATTGGGAACTCAAGGAGTGGATGGGAGTGATAAAGGGCCATTGGGACTCAGGAGTGATGGAGTTGATAAAGGGCCATTGGGGACTGTCAGGAAGCTGATGGGAGTGATAAAGGGCCATTGGACTCAGGAAAGTGATGCGGAAGTGATAAAGGGCCATTGGGACACAGGAGGTCGATGGGAGTGATAAGGCCATTGGGACAAGCAGGAGTGATGGGAGTGATAAAGGGCCATTGGGACTTCCAGGAGTGAATGGGAGTGATAAAGGGCCATTGGACACAAGGCGTGATGGAGTGATAAAGGGCATTGGGACTCAGGGTTAGTGTATGGGAGTGATAAAGGGCCTTGGGACTCAGGAGTGATGGGAGTGATAAGGGCTATTTGGGTACACAAGGGTGATGGGAGTGATAAAGGGCCATTGGAACCGCAGGAGTGATGGGAGTGATAAAGGGCCTCTGTACGCCTATGAAGAGATTCCATTAAAATCAGCCATTTCCAGTCATTTATGAGGTTAACCCCGTCTCATCTATTTCATGTAATTTTAATGGACAAAATGCTTTTCTTTCAAAAAGACCCCAAATGACCCCTAAGTGACTCCAAACCTTTGAACCATTGTGTATTTTGTAGAGATGATTATTACTTATATATGTTTATATGTTTCTAATTTTGTATTACTCTTATATCAAAATATGTAATTTTCTTTATGTTTATTTTGAAATACAAATAAAAATGTTTTAAAGTAAGTGAATATTTTATATCAGGGAACGTTGAGGGATAATCTAAATGGGGAGGAATAATCATTCCAATTCCAATAATAGTAAGCCAAGATTCTCACATAATGTGGATTCGAGCCAATGCCCCCCAGCTATCTGCCCCCTCTGTGGGCAACGGGGTAAGCAAACCCAGAAACTGCCCAAGTAAGTTTGTGATTAACCTGCGCATCGACCCCAACCAGTAAACCAATGGGGGTCCCTAAACAGCTGCTGATCCTGCCTATACTTTTTGCCACTTCTGGGGGGCGCTAATAGCCCCACGGTGCTTCCTCAGCAGATCGAAGGAACGATAGTAAATAGCCCCCGAGACCCCCGCTCGACGAGCGCTAGCATAGGATGCCGTGTCCCCGGCTGATTGCTATGAAACTAATTAAGCTGATTTCCGCCCCAGGCGCAGAGTTCCCGGCGTCTCCCGGCGTGACATACAGGGACGCGACTTTGTCCTCTCCTCTCATTATTCTGTATCTCGCCGCTATAATCACCTCGCTAGAGATTCCGCGAGGAAGACACATTTCTAACCGTAGCCCGAAGCCGCGTTCGTCTAATCCTCGCTATGATATCTCAGATCCTCCTCCGTACTGCCGGGCGGAAGGCAACAAATTAGTATCCAAGGGCGTGCGAGGCGTTCGTGATACATAATCCATACTTCCCATTAACCCGGGGGCCGGAGCCAAGCAGACGCGGCAAAAGGTTCGGCACCCACGCTCCTCGCTGTGATCATTCCAGCACAGATAGAAAGGGTTAACGCGCCGCGTACTGACGCCAGGTGATAAAATGTATCAAAAGAAATGTCTTTTCGCTCACGGATAAAGTTCTGGTTACTGAATTTGTTACCGATAGCAAAGTAGATTAATTATAAATGATGAGTATGGACAGAAAAGCCAAAGATTACCTATCGGGCAGAGGAGCCTGGCTGACAAAGCATCATGGGAAATGTAGTCCGCAGCAAGCGGAGAGACAGGGCGGGGGGCGATGTTCTGCCCCCTTTTCTTATCTCATTCCCCATGTATTTTGAGTTTTATATATATTCACATTCATCATAAAACACTCTTTTTGACACAAACTTGTGTTTTATCGAAAGACCCTAAAAAAAAAGCCAAAGCCACTTTTTCGGAGCCCCCTTTTCGTAACAATCTGACCGGTGACTTTCAGATCTCGTCGCCGTGAGTTATTCGAGAGCAGTGAGAGGATCCACGGGAAACGGCAGAAAACAGCCCGCCCGCCACACATCATCGAGACCGCGGACGACCTTCCCTGCGCCGGCGTCACAACGTTCCGAAAATGGCAACTTAAAAATGAAAAGTTTAACCTTATTGTTACAGTTATAATCGGAAAACGGAAGGTCTGAGGAGACCAGTCATTGGGTCTTCAACAGACGGCGGGTAGGGGCCCAGTGGGGGCGCATGGGGGCTTTTTTAAGCAACTATTTCCCATTTAATTGGTCACAACTGCAACAGGTGGCTCCCGGCGACATAATTTATTGAAAGAAATAAATAAAAAAAATTCACTTTGGAAATGAAGCTGCCCCTGAGACTGGGGAACCCAAAAACCAGATCGGCCCTCACTGCAGGGCCGGCCCGTATAGTCGGCCCGTTTCTGCCCGGCTGTAAAGACTCAAACCTTAATCAGTCTTTGGTCTCGTCTTAGATTCAGGAGCCGTCTGTCTATCCCATGCATGTTTAATCTTCTCGCTATTACCCTCTACCACCCCTGCTGGGAGGCTGTTCCACTTATCTACCTCCCTCTCAGTAAAGTAAAACTTCTTTTCATTCAATCCTAACTCATCAAAACTGGGATTTTGCAAAAATTTGTATCAATCTACGGCCCGAAACTGAAACATATTATTGTTGATTTAGAATCTCGGTCTCCTTGGACCGCGTTGCATTTTGCAAAAGGTGACTGCATTTTGATTCTTTCTTTACCTTTCCTTTGAAAACGTATC
The DNA here is from genome assembly GCA_009364415.1 of Spea multiplicata. Classification (NCBI taxonomy): domain Eukaryota; kingdom Metazoa; phylum Chordata; class Amphibia; order Anura; family Pelobatidae; genus Spea; species Spea multiplicata. The sequence continues at coordinate 42,389 of VKOC01003053.1, forward strand.
ACGGCAGGAGCCCCCCTGGCTGCCGGCCGCCCCGCGCTCCGCTGATATGTATGTAATCGCTCGAATGTACCGTTTCTCTCCCGGAATTCACAGGAGGCTCCGGGAGCCGGAGTACAAGTTGTTTTCTTTTGTGTCGTCTCATTGTTACCTCCCGACGCTCCGATCCGCGGCCCGCGACGCCTTCTCTATACCGAGATCCAACGCCGCTTCTCTTATTGAACAGTAATGGCGTTTCGCGTGGAGTTTGATTGTCACGAGATATTCTTCGTCTGCTTCCGTATCAAACGCGCTTCTCTGATTCTTCCGTCTCCGAAATGTCACTGAAATCCCCCGGACGATTTACCTGCGCGGCCTTTTTATTTATTTTTTATTTTATACCCAACGATCCCCGGTGACTGCATTTCACTTCCATAACTTCCTAGCTTCACTCGTCTCCAGTTTACATTTTTATTATTATTTTTATTATTATTTTATTATATTAGTCTGGTAACCTCTTTCTTCTAAACACAAAACCGAAAAGACGTACCATAGAGTAGCGCAGCACAACCCCTCAACCCCCCCGCCAGCTGTACATAGAGTAAACGCAGCACACCCCCGCCAGCCGTACAAGAGTAACGCAGCTCAACCCCCCGCCAGCCGTACCATAGAGTACGCAGCACAACCCCCCCAGCCGCCACCCGTTACGATAGAGTAACGCAGCACAACCCCCCCGCCAGCCCGTACCATAGAGTAACGCAGCACAACCCGCCGCCACCGTAACCATAGAGTAACGCAGCCACCCCCGCCAGCCGTACCAATAGAGTAAAGCAGAACAACCCCCGCCAGCCGCCAGCACGTACCATAGAGTAACGCAGAATTGACAGCCGTACCATAGAGTAGACGCAGCCACCCCCGCCAGTCGTACCAAGAGTAACGCGCACACCCCCCCCCGCCAGCTGTACCATATGAGAGTAACGCAGCATTACCTACCCGCCAGCCGTACCATAAGTATACGCAAAGCACAACGCCCCCCGCTCAGCCGTACCATAGAGTTAAAGCAGCACAACCCCCCGCCAGCCTACCATAGAGTAACGGCACACAACCCCCCACAGCCGTCCAGAGAGTAACGCAGCACAACCCCCCCCGCCAGCCGTTGCAGAAAACAAAACCCTGAATTTTCTAAACCAGCTGGTACCGTATTTCAGCTCACAAACGGGACGTTAAACGCGCAGAGTAACAAATTCATCAAAAGCCATCATTTATTCAAAACACTTTTATTCATAAGTGAAATTTCCGAGTCTGGATAGCAAAGCGTTTTCCGCGGCGCTCGGATCGATTTCACCGTCCGGATAATTGCTGTTTGCGTTGCCAGCCTGTGAATTCCGGGAATGGCTCGTTTTGTGCGTCGGGGGGACGCGGGGACCCCAGCGGGGTGGATTTCCTGCTGAAATGGGGCAAAAAGCAGGCTGAGAATGAGCGAGGCTGAGTGAGGCAGCCCTGGGGGCATCAGCGTGACGCGTCCCTCAGGGGCATCTCAGAGTTTGCAAGAAGCCGCCAACTTTCAGCAGGGGCTCTGCAGGGGCCGACAATGGGGGGGCCCGCTAGGCCTCGTGCGATACATTTCCGCCTCAGGGTTAGTGCGAGTGGTCGGTCAAGCAGACTTTGTGTCTTATCAGAGCTGGCGTGTGACGAGCTGAGCGCTCCGGTAAGGATCTGGAGATTTCATTCCCCGGGAATCTCTGAGCCGTTCGCCAAAGCCTGGCAGCCCCTTCTGAAAAGATGTCAGGCCGTCCGCCGGGGGCCAGCAGCGCCGTTCCCAAATTAACCCTAAAAAAAAATAGAATGGCCTGCACCATAAAGCGGCATTTATTGCAACAGGCGGCTGAGCTGAGCAAAACGCTGCATGTCTGCGTTTAACCCTTTATGCACCAATACACAATAAAGAGGCCATTAACCCTCTGAGAGGTAGACATTAAAGTCAGGATATCGCAGAGCTTCATTTAACCCCCACAAGAGCTGCCCCAAGGGAGCTTGATGCCTGTTTTTTGGCGTTATAATTTGGATAATCATGTGTGGGTGGACTTTTATATTTTTTTATATACATTTGAAGATTCTTGTATTTCTTCTCTTTTTATATAATAATTGGGTTCAAGTTTATAATTTTTAGATTTTTTTTTCAAATATTTTAATGTAATAATTAATAAGATTGCCCATATATTTAGGATGTCAGATACATTGAAACATAATTAACGATTAAACTTAGATGCGGCTGACCCGCGTCCGATGGCCGCTTTATTCCCCGTCGGCTTCTTAAAAAGAGGGACATTTTGGGATTTTCGTCAATGTCGTCGCCCCGGTGACCTCAGAAGACTTTGATAATTTCTCCCAGACACACGGATTCGTCTTTGTCTACCTGTTCAATTGTTCATCTTGTTAAATAAATGATCTTTCGATGTTCTTGTATTCCTTGTGTCTCGAGGTATGGCGGACCTGGCCGTCTCTTCTCCTTCATCGTATCCGAGCCAATTGGCCGTTCCGATTTGATGTTCCTTCACCTCAATCGTTCACCCGGCCTCATTCATTCCGGATGGAATTGCTGAAATAATAAGCCTGCTTCCATGTTTTATGTCGAGGCGGAATCTTATGCACCGAGGCGGAATCTTATACAGCGAGGCGGAATCTTATGCACCGAGGCGGAATCTTATGCACCGAGAGGCGGAATCTATAGCACCGAGAGGAATCTATGGCAAGACCGAGGCGGAATCTTATGCACCAGCGGAATCTTATGCACCAAGGCGTCTTATGCACGCGAGGCGGAAAATCTAAATGCTCCGAAGGCGGAATCTAACACCGAGGCGGAATCTTATGCAAACCGAGAGCGGATCTTATCACCGAGGCGCGAAATCTTAATACACCGAGGCGGAATCTGATCTCCGAGGCGGACTTATGACCGAGGCGAATCTTATGCAACCGAAGGCGGATCTTATAACCGAGGCGGATCTAATCACCGAGGCGGAATCTTATGCACCGGGCGAATCTTATGCCCGAGGCGGAATCTTATGCCACCGAGGCGGAATCTTATGCACCGAGGCGGAATCTTTGCACCGAGGGGGAATCCTTATACCCGAGCAGAAATCTTTAACACCCGGCGGATCTTATGCACCGAGGCAGAATCTTATAACACCGAGGCGAATCTTATGCACCGAGCAGAAATTATACAATCCGAGGCGGATCTTATCACCGAGGCCAGAAATTCTTTACACCGAGTGCGGAATCTTTTACACCGAGGCGGAATCTTATACACGCGAGGGGATCTTATACACCGAGGGGAATCTTATGCCGCGAGGCGGAATCTTATGCTCCGAGGTGGATCTTATGCACCGAGGCCGGAAGTCTTTATGCACGAGGCGGAATCTTATACCACCGAGCAGAATCTTAAGCACCGAGGCGGAATTAATGCACTCCGAGGCAGAATCTTATACACCGAGCGGAAATCTTATGCACCGATGGCGGAAGTCTTATACATCCGAGGCGGAATCTTATGCACCGAGGCGAAAATCTCGTCACCGAGGCGAATCTTAATGACCGAGGCGGAATCTTATGCACCGAGGCGGAATCTTATGCACCGAGGCGGAAATCTTTAATGCCCGAGGCGGTAATCTTATATCCAACCGAGGCAGAACGATATGCATACCGAGGCGGAATCTTATGCACCGAGCAGAATCTTATATCACCGAGGCGGAATCTTATGCACCGAGGCGGAATCTTAATACACCGAGCGGATCGTATGCACCAGCGAAATCTCGTGCACCGAGGCGGAATCTAATGCACGCGAGGCGGAATGCTTAATGCCACCGAGGCGGAATCTTAGCACGCGAGGCGGAATCTTAAACACCGAGGCGGAATCTTATACACCGAGGCGGAATCTTATGCACCGAGGCGGAATCTTATGCTCCGAGGCGGAATCTTATGCACCGAGTCGGCCACCTGTTCCACTCCGTCTATTTCTCATCGTCCTCCAACGAGTTCCGCTACTTCTCAAATATTAATGAGTCCCGCTATATTGTTGTTTGGATTTCGCCTGCGGCAATTATTGACTCCATGATGTTTCTGTCTCCTCTAATATCTGCTAAACAAATGCACTGAGATTCCAAACTGTCAGAGAAAAAAAAAGGAATTGGTGTAAAAAAGTATCATTCCGGTTAAAGAGTCAAATTCCCACCTGGTTGCTTTCACGCTAATCTTTTCCCTAATTTGTTTTTATTTTAATTGGAAGTCTCTTTATATTTCGATGACATCTGTGAAAGCAGATTGTGGGACTAAGAGAGACGTTCCTCGGGCACAGAGATTTATTCATTCTCTGAGTAAATAAGCAAAGAAATAGAATAAAAGCAGAATTGCGCATTACTAATATTATTTAAGTGCTAAATATATTTGAGAGCTGATGGACAAAAATCCGCATCATTTTTAATAACTAAAACTAGCCTTCAGATATCTGCAATAATGGTTTTTTTTCTAATAATTGGGCAAATTGAAAGTTTATAGTAAAAGCAGAAATGGCCGTTGCGGATCTTCTCGATGCCGGTGACGGTCGTCCTTATCCAGTTTATTGGAAACCGCGGCGCTGTATATTTTTGAGAGTGAATTCCACCCCAAGGTCGTTCGATAAGTGAAGAAGAATTAAGACGAAGAACGTATATTTCTTTCCAATGAACACCATGGGCAGACCGGGAGGGCAATGAGGCAATTGAGAAAAAAACGGGTTTCACTTGGTTCCCATCACGCGGGCTGGGAGCAGAAAAACGCGGAATTACGGAGCTAAAGAAGGGCTGCGAAACGCGACGTCCACCTTCCATTCCACGTGGCCCCTGGGCAGAAACAAACATTTATACGTTGATCCCAAATCTTTTATCCCCGTGTTTTCACGCACCTGATCCCAGCAAACGCTTCCTTCCATAGAGCGGAGAGATTCTATGCAGAAGGGGACAGCTCGCCACAAAATAATGTCTATTACTTTGATATAAATTCTGTAAAAGTGAAAAATATATATCTACTACTTGTCTTAGGGAGAAGCTGCAGCTTTCTCTCTCCTCTGGGGTCCACTGATTGGCCGCTTGAAGCAGCAGCAAAGCTCTCCCATTGAAATGAATGAAAGCTGGAGGGTGGGGGAAGGGCAAATGCCTTTTCTATATGAGGGTACCTTTTCTATATGAAGGGATGCTATACATTAAAGTCCATGTGACGTCTGGAGTGTCCCTTTAATGAGTTTCATGTAAAAAGTTTTTGCTCGCCCTCGTGTGACCCGCGCCGAGCGCCCAGGGAACGCGATCCCCGCGAGGCGTAAACGCTAATGCCGATTTGGCACTTTTCTCCGATTAAATCCCAGCACTGCCAGAGGTAATTAACGGGAGGAATTTGCCACATCTGCTTTATTCCTCATTTTATTTCTTTTTTTTCTTTAACATAATTTTGCCTGCCTTCGGGGTAAATTCCTAAACTAGGCTTCAGTCATAAAACTCACTTATAAAACACAAACCGGAGAAAAAAAATGTTAAAAATGATAATTTTTTTTTAATCATGTGCTTTCTGTAAATTTTCTTGCAAATGAGATCCCTCAGGATCAAGCGAATCGCTTTTGGAAATCGACCTGGATCAGCGGCACAGATATTGATTATTATAGAAATATTTTTATTTGAAAATAACCCCCAAAATATATCTTTCAGCGCCGTCGGCACAGAACTGGTTCACATCCCAGCAATAATAATGAACCCTTCGATGATGATATTAAGCTGTGGGTGAGATGAGCAGAGGGCATTGTGCCCGTTATTTACGGCGTGAGACTTGCTGTTGGCTCCGAGCTCCCAGGAAAGAGGAACATCAGGGGAGAAAAGAGGGACTGGTCACACTAAACAAGGACACTTGGGAGCTATGGGAGCTAGCACAAAAAAACAGGAGGTTATTCCAAGTTGTGTGACCCTTGTTGGGGTACTTATCTTCTCGCATACTACTCCGCTTATAAACACAGTGTACATCCCCACACGTGTCACCAGTGGGTTCTTCAGCAGTCACCAGTAAGTTCTTGAGCGGTCACCAGTGGGTTCTTGAGCGGTCACCAGTGGGTTCTTGAGTGGTCATCAGTGGTCTTGAGCAGTCCCAAATGTTCTTGAGCAGGTCACCAGTGGGTTCTTGAGCTGTCCAACTAGTGGGTTCTTGAGCGGTCACCAGTGGGTTCTCACGATCAACCGTGGGTTTTGAGCGGTCACCAGTGGGTTCTGAGGGGTCAACAAGTGGGTTCTGAGCTGTCCACTAGTGGGTTTCTTGAGCGATCACCAGTGGGTCTTGAGCGGTCACCAGTGGGTTCTTGAGCAGTCACAGTGGGTTTTGAGCGGTCACGCAGTGGGTTCCTTGACGTCCATCAGTGGGTTCTTAAGCTGTCTACTATGGGTTTCTTGAGCGGTCACTATGGTTCTTGAGGATCACCAGTGGGTTCTTGATGCAGTCAACCAAGTGGGTTTCTTGAGCGTGCCACCAGTGGGTCTTGAGCGGTCACAGTGGGTTCCTTTGAGCGGTTCACACAGTGGGTTTCTTGAAGCGGTCACCATGGAGGTTTCTGACTGTCAACGCAAGTGGGTTCTTGAGCAGTCACCAGTGGGTTCTTAAGCTGTCACTAGTGGGTTCTTGGGCGGTCACCAGTGGGTTCTTGAGCTTTTCCACTATGTTGGTTGCATATACTCAATACTCGTCTGTGCAAACACACCGTACTGCGCAGGAGCGTAGGAGAAACAGTATAAAGACTTTTATCCCAAAATAAACTTGACATTAATCATTAACCAGACTAAAAACTGCCCATATGCTGTAATAACATTTTTAGCACATTGTGTGGCAGCTTTAGGTGCTTTTCCCAGACGCTGGGTTTTATTTCACACTTTAGAAAAAAAACACAGAGAAAGTTTTTTTGTAATCATGTAAAGTTTGTGTCTCGTTCCTCATTTTTGCCGGGAACGCTTAATTTCCGCGCTGATATTTTATTGGAAATGACTTTAAAACTGCAACGGATTAAAAACGTGATACCTTAAGAGGGGAGAAAATGGAACTGCTAATTATTTAAGAACTTAATTACTATTATTAATGAGGCCACGCAGAATTTAATCATTTACTAAAATACGTAATTACCAATTTCAATGAATGAACGGAAATCACTGGATTTTATTTATTTAAATAATGCGTTAATACCCGGGGAAGGTAATTTGCTCGGAAGGGACTTGCGTTTAGAAAGGACCATGAAGATTCTAGGCGCTGGTTTCACGGAGATACATTGTAATTAGTGGCTGCAGATAATAAGTATTTTCACTGATACAATGTGTTCTGACGGTGATATTCAATAATAATAACAATAATAATAACAATAATAACAATAATAATAATAACAATAATAACAATAATAATAACAATAATAATAACAATAATAACAATAATAATAATAATAACAATAATAATAATAATATATGATGAAATCACTGGCGGGTCTGTCAAAAAGTAAGGCAAATTTTAAGTCATTTTGAGACAGAAAACTCAACAAATATGAATGGGAGTGAGGGGGGGGCTGAAGAGAAGAGCAGAATAAATGGAAAGGGTGAATGGGGGAAGGGCACGGCAGCGAGAGCTGAATGGGGGGAAGAATGGAGGGGAGAACAACTGGCTGGGCTGAAAGTGAGAAGAGCTGAGGGACAGTGAGAAGACTTGAATGGGGAGGAGAATGGAGGTTATTAGATCTGAATCAGAGAGAGAAGGGCAAGGAGAAGAGCAGGACGGGGAGAAAAGGAAAAGGAGAAGAGCTAAATGAGAAAATAAGAGCAAGGAGAAGAGCTGAATTAAAGGGGATGATGGCAGAAAAGAGAGAAGGGAAGGAAGAAGGGCTGAGTAGGTGGAGAGAATGGCAGGGAGTATGGCTGGATTTGGAGAGAAAGGCAGGACCAAGAGCTAAATGAGTAGAATGGTTGGGAGAAGAGCTGAATATAGGAGAAAAGGGCAGGGAGAAGGGAACACAGAATATTCCCATATTTTACTGCTTCGGACCCTCAGTTCCCTTCCTTTAAGGGCCCGGTCACTAAATACATTACCGGCGGCACTTTATAGGTGAAGTCATTCCACGCACGGCGCGTCTTCACTCCCTACATGTTTATGGATATCAGGTTCACTTTAATTTCTCATTTAAATAATATTTCCAGGGGTCTCACCTCCCTGGTTAATTTTGTTCATTAGTCTCCAGTTTCCATGGAAACAAACACTTTCTACTCTGCTAATACTCTTCTTTTTTTCATTTATTTATTTATTTCGTTTAGTTTCTTTCCAATACATTGCCAGGATCTAACGGGACCGAAGAAGTGCGCCTCCGGCTAACAAACCATAAAAATTGAATTAAGCGAATATTCCTTGAATTATTAAAAAAAAAGGACCGAGAAAAGACCTCATCGTTTACGAAGGCCAAACGGAACCGTCACAGAAAAACCCTTCAATCTTAAAAAAATGTGAAAAACCATATATTGGGGGCAGCGAAAGACCAAGACGCCTGGCAAAAGAGGTGAATTCTCATACAGAGCACAAAGCGGGAAGCCCCGGGGAGAATAAAAAAACAAAAAGCGGGACAAAAGAGTCAGCCGTTATCGTATATTTCACATCCGATTATACCCAAAAAGCTCATTACCCCAGACCCCCCCACACGGTGCCGGCTTTCATTGCATTTGGAAATTATTGGTTCCGCGCTGACGTCTGATCCAAAAAAATAAAAGAGGCGAATAATTACTTTTTTCCCATTTATTAAATAAAATGGAGAATATAAATGATTATTAAACTGTTACAAGTAATGTAAGAAAGTTTAGCTGTAAGGAACTTTTGCTTTACTCAAAAGTCGAGAGATAACTGGGACAGCAGCGGACGCTTTCCGAGGGGGGGGGCTCTTTAATGGGGTCTCGCCAAGACGATTACCCAGTTTATTTTAGGGGCAGCCTGGCAAGGGGATCAGAATCCTTCCCTATAACCCAGCTAGAGCTTCATCAGAGATCCGAATGACGCCCAAAATTGGGACCCAGGTCAGCCATTTTTTTTTTTACCAAATCTGTCCGATTTCTTATTAAAATGAAAAAGTTATTTAAAGACAATACGAGGGACGAAGTTTTCCTTCTGGAAGCTGCATCCAAGTCGCCCTTTTTCGGCTCACAAACATTGTTACATTTAGTCTATTTATGTAGAAAATCGGTGAATGAGCGATCCCGTGAGCGGGGGTTACATTGTATCCGCAGCAAGAAGAAAAAAAAGGAAAAAAACTCCCAACCCAAAACCGAAAGCTTTAACATAAATTATGATTGAAACACATTAATAGCCCAAGATCTGGCCGGCGGAGATAAGAGAAGACGTTTTATTCGAGCGCAAGGAGAGAAAAAAATGAAAAGGAAATAATACGGGATGGACGCGGGGCGCCGGGGACGCGGGGAGATCAGTCGCAGCCAGAAGTGGTTCGGCTTGAGAGGTTTAAATCGGCGCTCGTAGAACAAAACAAATCATGAGAAAAGCCTTCACTCAGCCGCGTTTGGCCGGAGCTCTCGCCGGGGCGTCCGTCTCGAGTCGTCTGCGAGGAGCCTTCGCGCGTCTGGGAAGGATGAGGGATTCTACGTGAGTTTAATAAATCTATTTAATCCGATCTCAGCGTCGCTTGCCCGTTCAAATGAACTCATCATACAGAATCGGAATATTCAGGCGAAATGCGTCGGGGGGCGCGGCGCGTTGTTTGAGCCTCGGGGGGCGGGAAGAACATTAAACAGATTGAAAGGGAAGCGGACATTTATCTGGTGTTTGGATACACATTGTGATTTAATCTAAAATAATCTCCTAAAATACAACTAGTCTTCCATGTTCTTCCAATTCTCATTCTGTATCAGCCTCTGACGGAAAGCTGTTCTACTTATCCACCACCCTCTACTTAGTTGATAAGTGGAACAGCCTCCCAGCAGAGGTGGTAGAGAGTAATACAGTGAGGATATTAAACATGCATGGGACAGACATCCGGCTCCTGAATCTAAGACGAGACCAACGACTGATTAAGGTTTGAGTCTTTACAGCAGGAGAAACGGGCAGACTAGGCGGGCCGACGGGGGCCGATCTCCCGGCAAGTTCTAGGGAAACACCCCCTATTTAAAGGGGAAATGGGCAGGGAGGGGGGCGTGATGGGACCCGGAAGATTCAGGTGCTGACCCTGAGGAAGCAGCCGCTACTTTATAAAACACGAGCCGCTTTCTCAACAAAGTGCAAAAGAAACCAGTTTAGGGTTTAACGTCTCGTTCTCGCGCAGGGCGGGTGATGACATCACTACTCCCGCGATTTATATCCATTCCATGCACTTTGAATGATCTGTTGCTCGCTATGAGTTTATTTTCCCCTTTTTTCCCCACCGATTACATTTTTCCATCTATTGAAAATGGAAAATTCTGAGCTCTGCGACTTCCCTCCATCCGACCCCCAGCGATGACCTTTAGGTTTGTGCATTTAAATTGATTATTTTTTTGTCTTTCCGATTTTTCATAATTTATTAGAAATGTTTCATCTTTTTTTATTATGAAATTGATTTTTTTCCTACTAGTGTTTTCTGATTATCTCCCCCCCCCCCCCCCCCCCCGCAGACGTTCAGGAGGTTTCCTAGATGCTTTTGCATTTTAAAGCAGTCGGCCGTCCAACGTGGAGCTTTGTTTCCTCTCCCGGCAGACGCAGCGCAATGATTTCGGGAAGGAAAGTTAGGCGTTGTGCCAAAAAAAAGGTCAGTATTCACAAAACGTGGTTTTTTAAAACAGTTTCTACCCAACTGGCTCCTGTTAATAAACTCTAGAAAATTCTAGACATTCTGCTTACATAGTAATAAACATGTATATTATTTTTAGGTTTAGTGTCCTCTGTGGCCTCACCAAAAAAATGCCTTCTGCAACCAAAAAATGTTTCTCTTTAGGAGAAGCTGCAGCTCCAAAGCAACACCCACTTCATTCCCAATCAGTGGCAGGCAAGCACTCACATTGAAATCAATGGGGACACTTTTTGTATTTAATGTACCTGGAGGGGTAGGTTGCCCTATATAACGCCATCTCCATGCTCCCCATTGGGCTTTTTTTATTACTATTGAACCCCTTCACCCCCAACAAGGAATATATAGTATTGTATAGAGTGCTATACCCACCGGGTGGAGAAAGTGATGGTAATCAGCACCCTGTTTAATTAATAGGGGTAGAAAGGCCCCAATTTCATTAATTCATTTAATTTTATTTAATAGTAGCGGGAGTGGAATTTTTAAAGCTTCAGGTGAGGACATTCAAGTTAACCTCGCAGGACCTCACCTGTAACCAACAAAATGTAAATGTAAACATGAAAGGGCATGAGACTGGAGTCGTGTCTGTTAACCCTTAACTCCATTGACCACCAGACCACTTAGTGAAGAGACCCACACATGTTTGGCGGTTTGTCTCTCGTCATCACCACCGGTGAAAGTAAAGGTTCAGGGACACTCACCAGACGTGGGAGATCATTATCAGCACTCAGTCTCAAAATTTACAAACAGGTTCGTAAAATAAACAGGAGCTGATGCTAGTATACTTTGGCCCACGCATGGGAGCCCATCTGCCAGCAACAGCGGCCCCCGCCATGTGGAGAGTGGCCGCAGCATCTGTACACCGAGACCTGCGCAGCCAGGAAAATCGAGGTATTGATCGCACGCACACATTAATAATCAGCCCAAGGGGAAATCTGTAATAAGAACAGACGCAGCTCCGCGGATTTATTACTGAGCCCCGTTAACCCTTTCAATAGGGAACTCAAAAGCAAGGGGAGAAGGTGGAAACCTAGCACCACCGCCGGTGAGTCTGCTCGCTCCGCTGCAGGCGAGTGTATGCGAGTGGGGTGTGATTTCTTTTTTTTGTGCAAAATCAACTTGGTTTTAGTGCATTTTCTCTTTTAATGAATATATATGAAAATTTTTACAAATACATACAGGAATGTACAACGACTGATAGATTACTAAGCTTCCACTCCGTATTCTTCACTTCATTAAAAATACTTTATTTTCTGCTCCAAATAATAATCAATAAACAGCAATTTGTCGAGGTCTCCCCCTAAATGCGATATCCGGAAGCATTTATCAGGCCAAATAAATGATGTTTAGGCCGTGAATATGCAACAATTTTCTCCATTTCCGCACCAATTCATCATTTTATTTCATATCCAATAATGCGCCGGATCGGGAAAATAAACCATAAATATCAATAACCCCGTAACGGCAGAATTTTATTTTCCCGTTCCGCGTTTGGCCCGCTGCTGGATCTGCCATAAGGAGCAGGAAAGGATTCTGCCGTAATAAGTAAAATGCATGAAAGTTACGGAATCTGGCTGTTCTCACCCAAAGTGAGAAAAATCATAAAGATTTCAGAAAAAAAGTGTCGGAGGCTGAAGTGGAGCCGGGCGTCTGCCGGAGAACAACTGGCGTGATTAGTGAATGTGCGAGCGGGCAAGGGGGGTACGGAACGAGAGGCGGGGGGGCTGCTGTGTCCCTCGCGTCTTAAGGATACTTTTGTAACTTTTTAAAAAGTTACATTTTGCTTATTAAAAAAAAGTAATTTATTTGCCATTTTCTCTATTTGTCTTTGGCTGGGTTTGTGCTGATTGTGAGACAGCCAATTACCGCCGCTGGGCTATAACTCTCATCACACACAGCCAGCACTGCGGGTGCCACCTGATGGTCGGAGTTCATTTTTAACCCATTGGCTGTGATAAGGTGAGACTTATGCTGGTGAAATGTGACTCCGAACACCCTCAGCCGACCTTCGGACCAGCAGTGCAGCAAAATGTAGTACGGACCTGTGATACGTGTTAATGATTACCATGCCTGGCAGAGGGTGATAGGAGTTGTCTCGGACGTACCGGAGGGCTGCAAGCTGAACTTTAGATCCAGATGATCAGCAGCAAAGTCTGTGCCTATTTTTTTTTAAAGGGTTAATTTGTTGAGGTCTGGATGAGGCGATTTATTAAAATACTTCTTGTGCGTTTCACGCGTCGAGCCGTTCTTTTACTCTGCGAGTCTCTGCTGCCATCTTGTGAGTCGCTGACAACAGGACAGCCGATACCGACTAACAATATATTATTATTATCATTGATTGTTTTATATATAGCGCCATCATATTCCGCAGCGCTGTACAATGCGTAACCAGGACATCACAAGCAGTATATAACAATTATATAATATCAGTAAAGTGTGAAATAATTTATTCATAAGTTATTCTGCGTGTTTAACTCTTTCATTGCAGTGCATTTCTTATGTCTCCAGCGCTGAAATGGTTAATAAGGTGTTAATTGCACGACGTGTCCTTCTTCCTCCTCACCTGCCCCCCGATACCCCGGGCTCAGCGGACGGCGAGTGTGAAGCTTTGGAGGGTACTTTGCAATCAGTCCAAGGGCTTTTCTCGTCACCCTCTGAACGCTCTTCGTGTCTAATCAGCGCTGAAAATACAGATTATTCCCCCCCTGGGGGCCGCCATTTACTTTTCCGTCCTCCAGTGTTTCAGTAAAACAACACTTTTGAGCGATTTTACTCCGAAATGAAGCAGCCGCAGACCCTGCTATATTATTAATGTAAAGGAAAAAGAAACATATAACCCACCGGCAGATCGGCCCCATCCGGCCCCCGTCTAGTCCGCCCGTTTTTCCTGCTGTAAAGACTAAAACCTTTAAGGTCAGCCTGGGTGATTTAGACTGAGCCATTCTATTTTCTAGTTGACTGAAGGCAGTGAGATTGGGCAGTGATTCAGGATGCCACTGCTGCAAACTTTCTCATTTGTGAAAACTCGTTGCTGAAATGGAAAAGGATTCTAAATTGTAAAAAGTATACAAAAAAAATGGTGAAAATTCCATTGAAATGTTCCGTTTATGCAGCCCCTGTATTTCCCCATCACACCCGGCATCCCATCGAGAGCACTTTATATCACAACCAAACAACCGTATTTTATTGCCCGGCGTTACCGCGCGGCACAGAGGTTAATGAGAATTCTTTATGAAGCGAAAAAGCGAAACCATTAACACCGTCCGCCGAGCCGCAGAGAATGATGCATCTTCATTTACCGGCACTTCGGGGCCAGAGAAACAAAACGCAAAAAGCACCAAAGGTGACGCCAAGAGATGAATTTATAGCGGAAGGCGCAGGACGCCCACGAAGGAAGCAATTCTCTAACGTGTAAATTTACCTGTCGCTCGGGCAGAAATATACACTCCCTTACCCATCCATACACACACTCTCCCTTACCCATCCATACACACACTCTCCCTTACCTATACATATACTCACACTCTCCCTTACCCATCCATACACACACTCTCCCTTCCTATACATATACTCACATCTCCTACCCTCCATACACACACACTCCCTTACTATACATATACTCACACTCTCCTTACCCATACATATACTTCACACTCTCCCTACCCATCCATACACACACTCTCCCTTTACCTATACATATATACTCACACTCTCTTACCCATACATTATACTCACACTCTCCTACCCACTATATTATACACAACACTCTCCCTTACCTATACATATTACTCACACTCTCCTTACCCAATACATATACTCACACTCTCCCTTACCCATCCATACACACACTCTCCCTTACCGTATACATTATTACTCACACTCTCCCTACCCATAACAATATACTCACCACTCTCCCTTACCCATATATAACACACCACTACTCCCTTACCATACATATTACTCACACTCTACCCTTACCCATACATATACTCAACACTCCCTTACCGTATACACTATACACACACTCTCCCTTACCCATATATATACACACACTCTCCCTTACCCATACATATACTCACACTCTCCCTTACCCATATATATATATATATACACACACATTCTCCACTGCGTGTGTGTACATATGAAAGTGTTACTGTGTGTGTTTGTGTAAGTATGTTAGTGTGTTTAATTATGTTATTGTGTGAAAGTATGTTATTACGTTTAAGTACGTATGTTACTGTGTGTGTAAAAAGAAAGGGCAGTGCAGAAGGAAACTATGGAGGGCCGGGCTGACTCGGCACAGCTTTCCGAAGTGTTAATGGGCCGGTTGGGGAGATCGGTGATTTCCCTTTTATCCGGCCCATTGAGTAGCAGAACTGCTGCCCGAGTCCTCTGCAGATAATAATAATAATGATAATGATAATAATAATAATGATAATAAT
>VKOC01003056.1:0-25818 GCA_009364415.1 Spea multiplicata
CCGCTAGCTTTTGCCTGAAAATTTCATCATAGTTAAACCAAGATAAACCGCCAAAGTTCCTATAAGCTTCCAGAACTGCTTCTAGATGCTGAAACAGACCAGTACTTTTCTCCCTATGTTTTTCACATAGAACACTAGAAAAAATGCAAAAAGCTTGCAACCAGTTATTGAAAGATCTAGGAATAGGACGTCTCCTATCCTCATCCTTGTCATGTTTTAAAAGAAATTCCTTCGAAGCTGGTAATAAGGATAATATGTCCACATAATCACCATTCCAAATTTTCTCTTTAACAGCCATGCTTAAATGGAAACCCAGCGGTGACATATCACAAGAAAGAGACTCTTTCATACAGGTCTCACTGACCACATTTTTTTGTCCTTTATCCCCCCAAGCCTGGGCTGGACCAGGAGATTGTAACTCCTTCAGAAAACCCACCAGCGAGCCAACCAATTCACCAAGCTTATTAATAGTAAAGTTCGTACACTCACCAGTACCAGCCCTGCCGTCAGTCTGTGGTACCTCAGGTGCTCCCGGCAGCTTGGCAGCTTCCACTGAAGCCGGCACCTGCCGCCTATTCTGCTGACTGCTGCCAGAGCTCTGTTCCGCTGGTAGCTGTAAGTGTTTCTTCTTGCCTTCTCTCTTCCTTGGGGAGCCGGATCTTGCTCTCTTCTGCCTAGACGCCAGTCTAGAGCTCTTCCTACACTGCCCGGGTGCCTCAAACACTTCCTGGTGTAGATCACGCGAGTTTCGTATGAAATCTCGCGATGTAGAAAGAAAATCTCGCGAAGATCCTTCTTCCGGGTCCCAGTTCTCTTCTCGCGAAACTTCCACCGCTGTCACTTCATCCCTGGTCTCCGCCTCGGTGAACACCTCCAACTCGCCTCCCAGCCAACCGCGTTGGACGTCTTCGTCTTCAGCAGCCACATCCAGACAACGACGAAGCCATTCTTCTCCCTTGATTGCAGCTTTCTCTCGAAGCCTCAGCAGAAGTTCCTCCATTCTTCAACCCTTGGCTCTCCCGCTATGCCGCCGCTCACCAGACGCTACAAGAGGTCAGTGCAGTCAGCTTAGCGGTTCGCCGCAGGTCTGAAACAACTCACCTCAGACGCCTTATTTATAGGGCAAATTCCCGCCCCTAGCGCAGCGCGAGCGCGAGAAATTCTCCTCAGCAACGCAAAAGCGCGGTTAAACTAAGTGGCACTCTACGCCAATGAACGCAAAGGGGCGCGGCCAACTAAGCGGCTCGAGCGCACCCAGAACATTCCAGCCCTACCTAACCTGGAAACTAGCCTGACCTCAACTTGACCCCTCTATCCCCACAACCACATGCCGCCCAGACTGCTAAATAGAGTCTGGGCTTTCCAGCCCTGAAATAAGTGGACCTTAATTGGAAAGGCCAGCGTGACTGTGGCCAGCAAGGTCCTCCTTGTGGCAGGCATGTTGACAGCTTATAAAAGGGGGAATGAGAACGGGCCCTTCCTTTTCTGGACCTGAGAAGGTTTCTCCTGCCTTTCTTGAAGTGCAGGACATTCACTGGGAATTGCGCTCAAGTAATGGCATTTTTTGAGTTTGTCCTTGTCTTGCTGTTTTAAAGTGGTTACGAATGGTTAACTCAAGTCATTTTTAAAGGCTACACAAATAGTAGGTAGTAACGTTAAGCTAGTTTTAAGCAGTTAAGCTATGTTGTAATAGCCATGCTACTGTGCATCCTGAAGGTTGTGAACTGTAACGGTCCTCAGTCTCGAGGGGCTTTCAGATGTCGTAAGTGTGGCTGACGGCTGAATATAACAGGCTGCATGTAATGATTTTATGCTCACGCAATGTGCTGCCGTGCCTATCCAACTGGTGGCCACACACTGCATCCCCTGATCTGCGGCCGGATCTGCTGATTGGGTGAATATGGAGCGGTGGTGGCCAGATACCCACAGGCATTTGCCGGGCATGTCAGATGGCCAGTCCGAGAAGGTTTAGTGCATATTTTACTTGGTCTGCTTATACACCGAAAGACCTTTAGATTTTTCCATCAGTTCATGTCTCATATGTCATTTTCTTCTGCTCTCCGGTTTACTTTGAAATAAACCTCCTAAATCATTGAGCGTGAAATTATCGGCTACAGTCATTTGCTTGTTTATCTATAAATAACAACATTAACAAATCTGCTTATATTTCATATTTATATGCGAGTGTGATGTGTTTGCACATTTGTGATATATTTCCATAATATTTTCATATAATTATTTTAGATTTATTATTCTCACCAACCATTTTTGGGGGGCACTTGTATTCATCTACTAGGACTTTTAATGTTAAGCATTTTGAATAACTTTGGTAATTCAGAATATGCTTTATCGACATGTTATTGATCCAATCTAAATATTAGTTTATTGATTACCACTTGGATGGCATGTTCTATACATTCAACAAATCACTTAGAATTCTCTACCTTAAAAGACTCCTTGGAGAATAGTTTGCTTTACTTATCACTAAACAAAATGTCCCATTAGGCAAAATTTATTTTTGAGCAAATCATTATTATAAATAAAAAGCAATATGTAGGCAAAGCAACACATTTGGTTTTGCCAGCTTTCTTTTATTCTAATGAAGGGGGCAGGTAATAATTTAAATGGATATATTAAATTTCTTCTTCATGTTATAATCCTGCATCATCTAAACTGCAATAATTCTAAGTACTAAATTCTAAAAATAGGTTGCCGATATAACCTACAGAAGTTTGTAGTTCAAAAAATTATTTGTCATCAGTCCTTTGGCATTGAGAATTTAATTTGGATTGGATTATTTATTGAGCCAGCACTTTAAAAAAATTCATATTTGTTTAGTGAACTGTAAAAAAAAGATACCTTGAATCAAAGTATCTTGAATTCTAATATAAGCTAGAAAAGGAATAATGGAAAAAAAATAATATTCATACAAAATACGCATTAAGCCGTGTCTAATATGCTTTTAAAAATCCCTGACACTGGCAGTTTTGAGTTAGTAGTCACTGTTTGGGGATCTCTATTAAAAATTGATAGATTGATGTACTTAAAAGCTAGTAGTTATATGCATCATATGTGATAAATTATTTGGCCAGTGCGTTTCCCAGTGTCTGCTGTGAATGTTTTAGGCGAGGGGTGCCTTTAGGCTTCATAATGCTTTTGTGTAAAGCATCATACATGGGTAAACCAGCTGTCATTGCAAATTAGACTTGTGATGGCAGCTGATAGCACAAGATAGAATTAGCCACAATTATTAAAATGTATGCATCAAAGAAGACAGCTTTGGCAGCAGAACCAGATATTGTAAATTTAAGGTTTTGCTCAACACACAGATTATAAAACTAACCTGATATCTTACCAAACAGATGGGTTTTTTTCTCCATAAATCCCTATTCACTTCATTCCTGAAAATTCCACCTTGGTTTTTAAATTTACCATGGTTTATTAAAAAACGTAATTCTAAAAAAAGAAATTCTCAATTTCTGATACCCAAAGGGTTAAAAGTAAGGTGATAAAAGGGGCATTATTAAATTAAATCGATATATAGACCTTTGTCAGTGACATTCAGGTTCTATGAGATATATATATATATATATATAGAGAGAGAGAGACAGAGAGAGAGAGTGAGTGAGTGAGAGAGAGAGTCTGCGTGGAGTCAGCGTAATCTGTTTTTTTTTTTTTGCATGATGAAAGGTCCTGAGAGTCCAGACCATTGAGTGTGCTTAGTGGCGTATTCTGGCCCAGGAAATATTTAAAATAACATTAATTAAGATACAAAACTGACAATAACACAAACACACATACGACATAATGGTACAGAGGGAGAAGAGGGCTTGTAAGATTATAAATTATTAGTTGGTTTAGGGGAATTGAGACAGAAGATAACACAAAGACTGTTTAGACAAGAAGAATTTGTAGGGTGGAGGTCTAAAAGGTAGGAGAACAGATGCGTTTTATCAAAATATAGGTTGTGGGTACATGAGAGATATGAGAGCGGAAAGAAGATGCAAGTCAAGGGCATAGTGAAGAGGGTGGTTAGGATAATATTGGGAGATAACGGGCAGATATGCAAAAGGCACTGTGTTCTTAAGACAAATACAGAAAAATGGTTTAGCACCATGAGTAGTCTCTGAACGTAGGTGTAGGCAGCAACACAAACCGTGCCAGGAGTCTCTCCTATCTGGCTTGAAGGTAGATGGGATGGGCGTGGTGGGTATGATGGCTGTAAGGGTCTTCCAATATAACCAGGGGAAAAATAGTGCAGTATGTCTTATGGAGCCAAGGTGAATAATAACAAGAAACACTTACACTATATAGAGCTAGATATAGCTCTATTGTAGCAGCGTGGGCAGTATAATCCCCGCCTGTGGACGTTCTTGTGCATGTGGCTTCTTCTGATGATGTACTTAGGTCACAGGTTTCCAGAGTGGATATGTAGAGACATAAATGATACAAGACCTAGTGTACACTGTGGTAATGGGATACCATGGGGTACTCACATCTGTGAGAGCAAATAAAGGATGCCCAATCCTCATCAGCATGGGTGGTATTTTCCCCACCAAGGAAATAGCTCCAGTGAGATAAAAATCAGAATAAAAAACTGGACAAAAATTAGAATAATCCAAAACTTTATTAAATAATAAAAGAAAAAGTAGATAAAAAACACACGTTGTTTAGGTTGTAAGCTTGAAGGTAAGTCTGGGGGGTATGGGGAGCAAGTGGTGGGATTGGCATAGTAGGGCAGCAGATGAAGAGCAAAAGGATAAGAAAGTGTTTAAAATAGTTTAGTAGGTTGGAGAAAATCAAAAGGTTGTTAGTACGTTGGAGAAAATGTGCTGGCGGAACTGCCTGGGTCAAGCTCTGGACAGTGCTTTACTAAAGACATCACCGGGTGGGAACCTGAGAACTTTACCCTGAAACTCTTCAGATACCAATGCCTTAAAAGTTCATTCAAATGATATTGTAATATATAAATATATATCTATCTATATATAGATATAGATGTATATCTATCGATAGATAGATAGATAGATAGATAGATAGATAGATATTTTCTATTAGTGGCAACCAATTAAATGTCCTTATAAACTTCTTAAGCAAAGTTTATTATTTTAGTTATTCTAAATTAAGTCACCTATATTAAAGCAGGTATATCATCAGTGATACAGCTATTGGAAAAGCACCAGTTGAATTAAATAAATGTAAAATGCAAAGTTGTAAAAACCATGAGACACTGCGTATGTCTACATATGCATAATGATGGCTATATTAATGACTCAAACACAATGAATTGTTGATTTTTTTTCTTTTTCATTTTAATTACCTGTCAAATGCAGACTGTAATGGGTTTATATTTACTAAAATGTGATAATGACTCTGCAATAGTGTGTGCATTACAATTCATTTAGCTGCTGTTAACAAGAGAATTAGCCCCTTCAGTACCATATACCTTCATTATTTGTTTTCATTTTTAATTAATGGCATCATAGATCTAAAAGCAGAGGGTTTTTAAAATAAATTGTTTCAATATAGCCCGAATTACAGAAACCTTAAGTTGCACTGGGGAAAAATACAGCTCGTACAGAGGCATATATACGATTACAAATAAGAACAAAATATTAATAATTTATTTGCTATTTGTTTGCAACATGCTAGTCAAATGACATTTTATTTGCTGGACTGCAAGTAAATATAAGAAATTCTTGGGATATTTCTTCCGCCCATTTTATTTGCTCATGCTGTATTTCACACCAAATGGGAATTATTTTCATTGTATTATATACATTCGCTAGCTTAGTGACTGCAATGGCACAGTGTATAGGCAAAATGTTGTACTTATACTTATATATTGTTCTTACATATAGAACTTGTTAAGGTGTTCTCCATGGTTTTGTGCCAAATGAATAACACAAAGTCCTGTTCTCGTGTTATATTAGACAATTTGTTTTATTGATTTTTTAATAAATAAGAGGGCGTTGGTGAATTTCTGTATGCTACTTATTCTTATAATTATATGTCTTAACACATTAATAATAAAAACGCAAAAAGATGCATATTTCTTGTACTGAAAATCCATATTGTATAGAAATGCTAGTTGTTCCAGGGAAGTTTGAGACAAAATCCATTTTTGTGTAATAGAATCTAGCCCAAGGTTCATTTAGGTCGCGCTCTTTACAGTTTTCGGAGTATTGCAAGTTTTAAATGATAGGTAATTACGTTATTGTTCTTGCAGCATGCACTTTTATATTAACAAAATCTATCTAATAACATTTCTCTTGAGCCCTGGCATTTCTTCGATAATGAAAAAAGTAATTCACACTCATGTCAAGTAGGTCAAATTTTCCAAGACTAAGACTGTCTAGTTTTTCATTTCTTCAGTAAGAAGAACCCTTGTGACTTTCAGACTTATTTGGGCCATGAGGTCCCAGTTCAAATTTCTAGTCCCTTCGGTTATTAATGTCATTAAATTAGGTACTCTTGCCCTGCTAGCTCTCCTAAAATGATTAGCCTCTCTAAAATGCACACAATGGATTTTCGTTTTTACTTAAATTTAAAGTATGTTGTGTAATAACGTCAAATAGTCAGATTCTTGGCTATAATGAATCCTACAGGAATCTTTTTGTTAATTTATAATTAATTACAAACTGAGATTTTACAATAAATTCCTAAACTGAAAAAAAAAACTTCCGCTTTAGTGAGAAATCTTTGATTATATTTGGATGTTGATATTTTGGTCCGCAATTTCTACAATTTTAAATGTAAATAATTTATTTATTGTATGTGTTTACCTGTTTTTATAGCAACACCTGGTCACAAAGAGAAGGGAATGTTTTACCATATCAATGGATAAATTATATAAATATACTATCACAATATGAATATATATTACTGGGTTGCAGGGCACTAATATCACTTAACTCCAACCCTTGACTAGGTGTCCATCCTGGCGTGTGCCAGCTGAAGAATTATATACACAAGGATTACATTGTCTGCTAGACCCAAACTGTACCCACACATGAATATACATGAATATAGTGACTTCTGCAGCCAGCCGATTGGTGGATATTTAGGGTTACTTTGATAAAAGTCATATAGAAAATCAAACTTAAACAGTTGTAGGGTTGTTAACAGCCAGATAGATATATAAATAGATAGGTAGATATCATTCGAGTCTATGGTGTTTACAAGTAAATTATTTCAAGTGTTGTAACTACTGCTCTGAATAAATATTTTTTTATGAATTAATTCTGTTATTTTTTTACATAACAATCTAATACGCTTATTTGTGCAACAAAATGAAAGACACAGGCAACGTTATATAACAAAGCAAGATGCTCTTACATAATCGTTTTATAACTGTTCTATTTCTATACCCCAATAGGTTTGAGAAGGTAAAGCATGAGATAGTGTAGATAAAAGCAAACTAATAACACCTTACGTAAATGGGGAGACAGACTCTGTGTATTCTTTCCAGCTTCTGTCCCTGTCTAATATGTCTTTATTCTCTTCTTCTTATGCATTCTTTTGCTTGGTCCCAGTGACTGCAGTGAAGAACAAAAGCAAAGGTGAGCTTGCCTGTTACACAAAATGCAATATTTTTTTATTATAATCATATAGTTAAAACGCTTAAGTTGTATGAAATAACATTGTGCGCATGGGGAAATATACAGTAGATATAGAGTAGGTATAGAGTGCCCTGCTTGCAAGCTTACTGTCCTTGTCAGCCCCTTTCAAGCTGTTCATCTTTTCAATATCATAAAATATGGGATTTCTGGCCAGGAATGTTACAATGTTTATACTAAACAAACTCCAAGTGTCCCTAACCTTACTCTCACTAAAGGAAAGGACCACCCCATGCATATACGTAATTCAAATGTGCGTTTAGTCAAGTATGGATGAACAATGCATATTACTGCATGTAAACTGGTGTACATATCCGTGGAGTTAGATAGCCCAAAGCATGCTTAAGTACACTTTTTTACTCATGCCTTGTCGCATGTCAACTGGACTAGCAGCAACCAATTAGTATTCCAAATATAGGATTATATTTTGTATGCCAATAGACACAAGCATTATTTCATTAACTCCTCCCACGGCTGCCTTTACTGAAAGCTGGAAGCACTCACATGTACACTTCCTGCACATGCTCCCAATCTACTCAATGGGTGTATAGCAGCAGCGAATCACACGCTTTGTAGCTGAATACCAATATTTCGCTAGGCTGTGAATGTGATTGGATGCTGCTACGCCCAATGATTTCATGGAAGTGCTACTGAGCATGTGCGGGAAATTTGCTTCCTGCTTTCACTTCCTGGTTTTTAGTAGAGACAGCTGGAGGAGGAGTTAAATTAGATACTAATGTCATTTTAACTCAAATAAAGAATGCATGCACCAATCTTAAGGCAATAAAGAGAAACTGTTCCATTTTGGCAAATGATTGTCTGGTACAATCTAAAAGTCCCACTTTTAGTCTAAATATAGTGCCATGTTTGATCATAAAGTAAATAATACCCGATAGCAATAGTTTCCTATGTATGAAACAGCATGGCATCTGACTGAAATCAAGATTACAGTTATTACTATAAAGCTATGATATTGTTGTGTTAGTTTTCCTTTTATAACCTGGATGGTAATATAAGCCCCTGTACACACAACTTTGTCTGTATTGTAATTGTGCGGGGGGAAAAAAGTTAAGTAAAAACATTAACATTTACAACCATAATATGTGTTTCATAATATTCTGGCTATAAAGGATTCTACAAAAGTTACGTTATTGTTATATTTTTATATTGTTAATCTGTAAGCGATGTAGATATGGTAATGTTAAACTAGGAAATGTTCCACCATGAACTTAAATTATGATATTGTATGTATTTCTGTCCATGGTCAAAAATAACTATGTTATCGTCAAGGTCATGTTGTGAACAAGAAGAGATTTTCCAGTGCAAATTACATGCGGATATTGCATTCTAACAGTTGATTCTGTTTTCTATAACACATTTTAAATGCCACCAAAAAATGAGCCGATTTACAATAAATCCTACAAATGTACGCTTTGGTAGGGAAAAAAAAAATTGCCATGATTTGAAAAATTATTTCATATCTAAAACTATCTCATTAATTCCCCAGAAACAAACTCTCTATTTCTTAGCTCTTTTTTTAACTTCACCGAGGGCTCTATCATATTCAGCTTTTATTATATGTTATGTAAAGTTTAATGTCTCAGAAAGAGACTTCTTACCTCTTCAAAAATCCTCTCAGAACATCTATTAAGCTGCTGTGTAATATTTCCCATTCGCTACATGGTTGTAACATCTGTAATCTGAAGGTGCTCATTTTTTTGAGCCACAAGGTTTAAGATGTATGCCACCTGGGCTGAGTGTAAGTGAATATATCACAAATAAAAGGGAGGGTAAAGGGAGCGCTCTAAGGTATTCCAAGAACCATGTGGCAACTTGTGTTGCGTATGGACTGGGTTGCCATTGTAGAGATTTGCGTAATAGCTCCTAAAACATATTGATAGCTAAACAAGGTAGACACAGTTTTCATGTGGGCTCCTTAATCCATGAGACCCTAGGCCACCATACCTTAGGCATGGTTCCTTTTTTCAAAAGCCTTTTGGCCAGCCCAAGGGACTGCAGGGTCTCCGAGTAGAGAGAAGGAGATAAGCTCTCCTTGTTTTTAATTGTTTCAAATAGCAGAGATGGTATAACATTACTAATATTATTACCCATATCATTGCTTTATGGGCAGCCCGAATGGAAGGTAGAGGGACCCCAGATGGAGCATTATTAACTGCGCCAGAGTGTCTATGTTCTGAAACATCTCGGTAGCAGAAGGGCAAATCATTAAGCTTCGGGAGCAAGGTTTTTCATTCTTGGTGCTGTAGGAGTTAGGCTGTAGCTGAGGATCATCCACCATGTAATGCAGAGTGACACTCAGTTCACATGGCTGGACCTTTGTAAAGTCAGATGTTAGTCCCCTTGGGTGATTTTCTTCCCACCATTCCAATGTCAGACCCTGACCTTGGTGAACTGGCAGATGGTTGGGAATAAGAACAGGAGGCCTCCTCCTCTCAAAACAGAGGCTGAAATTGAGTTTATAGAGCTTGTGGCACATAGACACGGCCTAATGTCATGACAAGATAAATCCATGTTTCAGTGGTCATGACCCTAACATGTTACTGTTTCTAAAGGGCTTTGAATTTGGATTTTGTAAGACAACAATTAAGCAAAATAAAAAGCTGAATTCAGCGGCACCGAGGTTATTTGTGACAATGGTCACCCTATTCTCGGTTGCCATTAATCCACAAATTACCATTACCAGGTAGACAAGCTCCCGAGAAAAGCAATCAAACAGAAACACTGATGATTTTGTCATATACTTCCTGTATTTGATGCTGTGTAAGAGGTACTTGTCCTTTGATAAAACCTTTTGATTTATATATCACGGGAGCTACCATGAACTCAAAAAATGCCCCCTACTATGCAGATCTTTTATGCATGATATTGAGGTAAGGCACACTTCATAGTCATGTTGTGATGTATCAGAAAATAATTTTCATATATTTGATGTAAATATTATAGAGTCCTGATGTCATTCGTCGAAAGCAATAAATGATTAATGCCCAAACTCTTCAAAAAGTTATCAGAAGTTTTCAAGTATATTTCATAATTTCACATATAGCAAGGGTAGTATGCTATAAAATAAGATGTAATCTGTTGTGTAAACTATCTGATTAACCATATGTATGATTAATATCATACATCTGGCTAATATATGTATGATATATATGCAGTCTTTAATAAGGAATCATCAGAAACAAAGTACATTTAAATGAGATGCCCTTGGTATGCCTTGTTATACCTGTATATACAGATGATTGGGGCGCAGGTACATATGGGAAAGGAAAAAACAAATATATAGTGTAAATCGTATAGATACTGAAAAATGTGTGGAAATATGAATGCACTCACAAACTGACAGAATGCTTCAGGCCTCTCAAGTGGTATAAACAGAAATCTTTAATTGATCTTCATATAAGATCTAAAAAATAAAACTGAACATAGTGCAGTATCTCAATAAAAGCAAAAAATACTTCTTTAGATTGCACTCACAGTTCATCCATGCACGAAGTGCATTAAAAGCAGTAAAGTCCACCAAAGGGAAGTCCCATGTGATGTAGTTTCTTCGTGTGTAAAATAATAAATAAATAATAAATCCACTATGGGAGTTCCGTGTAGTCCTTCTGACGCGTTTCGCCGTATGGCTTCCTCAGGAGAAGGGTTTTCTGCTCGGTTCTCGGTATCGTGTTTTATCTGTGTATTTCGTCGCTTTATTCTGACGTGCCGTCTGACGTGTTCATCTAGGGACAATCAGATACGTTCGGCTTTTTTCGGCTTTTCCCGTCAGTGTCCTTAGCGAAAATCGATCTTCCGAACGGAGCAAGTATATTGGACTTGCCGTGATCTGCTGTGCTGGTTCACTCAGCGTAAGTCAGTCCAGAGAAGAAAAAGAAAAATGTCTTATATCTTTTTGAATAGTTATAATGCCCGAAAGATAAAAAATAATGATAAAGGGCAGCCCTGTGAATCTAATATATGTATATTGAGTAAATAAATAAATAAAAATAACGTGATTGTGAGGTCTCTTAATTAAGTGTACTGACGTGGTCAGGGATAACTGACTGTGGATTGGTATAAAATATGTGTGAGTGATGTGTGATGGGAGTTGGAGTGATGATAGATACTATCATCCTAATGGTTAAATATATAAAGTGCTAGTGTTGGAAATGGCTATCATCCCTATAATAATAAATAGTAGTTAAACCATAATCAAGGGCTATTATTTTCAATTAATATAGGTATATAATCAGTTATATTTAAAATTAAAGTTAAAATTAAAATAGATAATAGTAGTCAATTATTTTTTTAAAAATAGATAGATATATATTTTAACAAATACATTATTAAAATAACAATAGGGATTCCAAAAAACCTTATTTTTAAGACTTTTTTAAAGAACATTGTCACTATTTAACAATAGAGAGATTTTTTGAACTCTAGTGATAGAACAAAAAAATGAATCAATAAACCAGTCAGTTATCCCTGACCACGTCAGTACACTTAATTAAGAGACCTCACAATCACGTTTATTTTTTATTTAATTTATTTACTCAATATACATATATTAGATTCACGAGGGCTGCCCTTTATCATTATTTTTTATCTTTCGGGCATTATAACTATTCAAAAGATATAAGACATTTTTCTTTTTCTTCTCTGACTGACTTACGCTGAGTGAACCAGCACAGCAGATCACGGCAAGTCCAATATACTTGCTCCGTTCGGAAGATCGATTTTCGCTAAGGACACTGACGGGAAAAGCCGAAAAAAGCCGAACGTATCTGATTGTCCCTAGATGAACACGTCAGACGGCACGTCAGAATAAAGCGACGAAATACACAGATAAAACACGATACCGAGAACCGAGCAGAAAACCCTTCTCCTGAGGAAGCCATACGGCGAAACGCGTCAGAAGGACTACACGGAACTCCCATAGTGGATTTATTATTTATTTATTATTTTACACACGAAGAAACTACATCAATGGGACTTCCCTTTGGTGGACTTTACTGCTTTTAATGCACTTCGTGCATGGATGAACTGTGAGTGCAATCTAAAGAAGTATTTTTTGCTTTTATTGAGATACTGCACTATGTTCAGTTTTATTTTTTAGATCTTATATGAAGATCAATTAAAGATTTCTGTTTATACCACTTGAGAGGCCTGAAGCATTCTGTCAGTTTGTGAGTGCATTCATATTTCCACACATTTTTCAGTATCTATACGATTTACACTATATATTTGTTTTTTCCTTTCCCATATGTACCTGCGCCCCAATCATCTGTATATGT
Organism: Spea multiplicata; assembly: GCA_009364415.1. NCBI lineage: Eukaryota > Metazoa > Chordata > Amphibia > Anura > Pelobatidae > Spea > Spea multiplicata. The sequence continues at coordinate 12,914 of VKOC01003056.1, forward strand.
TCGTATCTGCACCCTAAGGAAGAGTGCTTTTTTGGGTTGCTGCGGTCATTTGGGAAGTTTATTATTAAAATTATAACTTATTATTTTTTTCACTTTTTCACCATTTTCATTTCTTTAATAAGGAATCATCAGAAACAAAGTACATTTAAATGAGATGCCTTGTTATACCTGTGGATATCAGATTTGGAAAACATAAATATGAATAACGTGAAATGGAACATTAAATATACCGGTAATAATCATAATGTAAACAATAGAAGGTTTTTAGGTACTGCATACATTTTTTTCACAGTGGTTTTATCTTGATATCTTGAGATGATGACATCTCGTTCAATTTTTCATTATCTTCTAGAGCAAATCTCTTTGCAGTGACCACATCTGCTCTGTGAAACTGCTGTGTTCAAAATGTTCTGCCTTTTTGTACGCCTGAAGGTGGATCCCATGGTTTTGTCAGCACACTTCACCAAGGGGTCTTACAACTGAACATGGGCACCAGGCGTCAACTTAAAGAGTAACTGTCGCTGTTATAGGTTTTAGGTTGTAAGTTGATTGGTTTATTAAAACTACCTATAGTTTATGCTTATTTTAATCTATACATACCATTGCATAAGCTTACCTAGTCTATGGACTAACTGATAGCTACAAATCTGCATAAGCACCCTAAATGGTAGCCCAGAGCTCTCCCTCTTCCAGAGTGGTTTCACTAGCCCTATACAGCAAAAGTAGGCACGTCCAAACACTGCACCCCTGAACAAAGAAAATGACATGGAGAACCAGTGAAGAAGGGCTTCACCTCGAAACTCCCAGCTACGGACATAGGGAACATTTGTGTACCTTTTATTAAAACTCTCCCCTGTGATAGGTGGTGTTGGCTAAATCAGGTGTCCCATCTTGCCATCTGCCAACTCATGCTACTCCAGTCCAACCCCACCGAAGAAACCATCACACTCCATATATAAATGATAGGAATAAATATCTCTCCTACATGCATTGACCACATCCACCTAAGAAGTCACTAAGACCAATTTAGGGTCCCAGTCCCCAGTGATTCTGCTCTAAGGTTTTCTATGTTGAGGACGACCACCATTGTAGCTTCCTTTTCTCCCGCTTTACATGATTATTCCCACTTATCTCTCTCCATATTGTTAAGTTGCTGATTGCTTTTGATCAGGCAGGTTTTGTACTGATGGATGGTGTTTCCAAAATCCTAAAATGTCATTTCTATTTTGCAACAACTAATAAGAATAATCTAAACAAACAGCTAAAATGCATTAACACATTGGGCTTTATTTATAGAGACCAATTAAAGGCAAATAGCTAAAAACAAAGAAGAGAGGAGGAGAGCTTGAAATAGTATGTGCACTACTACATCTCAAATATTTTTCTTAAATATAACTAGTACAAGGTATGATAAAGGTTTTACTTATACTGTGTGTTCTATCTTATATTTTTCTCTTTGTTTTATATGACCAAAACATAAAGTGTGCTAAAATGGGATCTACTTTAGTTGGGCTTCTCTGAGCAGAACTTCATATGTTAGCCTATGGGGACAAAAAGCTCAATTCTACAAAAAAAAAATCCTCCAGGGTTTACTTAGAAAATAGACTCCTTGGAGGCAAAATGACATTTGACAATTGCACATCACACAATGCGCAGTGTCACAAGTGTCAACTCCAGTAAATGACTTGACAACAGCTCTTCCTAAGCTCTGCCATCAATTAATGTGTCGGTATTGGTTTTACTGGAAGAAGAAGAAAAAAAAAGAAATATAATAATCTTTAGGTATTGGTTTATTTTGCTGAATGCTTCCTTTTTATTTCCTTGTATCAGGTAGACTAAAAGGGCTCGAGGCCAGACATGTACACTTGATTTGATTGCTTATAAAACGCTTATCACTTCAGCTGGAGAATAAAATCCTGAAATCATTTTTTTCCCCCCATAAAGTTGGTGAGGATTCATTTATTCATCACAGCGAGACTTTCCTTACAACCATCAAACTCATTTTCAATCCCTCCATCTAGAAAATATTTTTCAATGAACTTCCTTTGTAGAACAGACAATCCGTAGCTCAAGGAGTTCATTGCATTGTCTTGCTTTCCGTTATCTAATCTGTATTGCACAAAAGAAATCAATCAGCTACTGATGACCATTTTTCTGTTATTTTTGTCCTAAATTTGGACCTCACTAAACCTCACCGCTGAACCGATTAGAGCTGCGCTGAGGTTTATTCTTTTGAAAGGTCTCACGGTGGATACAAACATTTGCTGATCTGTTTATATGCTTATCGATATACATTCTCCACTATAAAAACGTGGTTCAAAATGACAGTAATGCTCATTGCGTAACAACGAAGCAAAAATTACTTGGCAAATCAGGAATCAAAGACTAACGTTTTCTTTTACTTCAGCATTGGGCACTCAGGGCGATGAAACAAGTTAGCACTGAAAAAGAAATACCTTGACTTTATTAGGGTACTTTGATCTGAAGGTTTATAAGCTTCAATGCACAGAGGTACACGGGTTGCCATCAGATAATATAAGTCAAATATCCCTACAGTATTATTTTATCAAAGGCTAATTGGATTCCTGCAAGCCTCAAGAAACATTTAGAGATGACAAAGGTTTCAATATTCTTCTGACAGACAATAAAATTATATCATGGTACCCAAGGTACCGAGAACACCTAAGGCCAGATATCCATTTTTTTTTTCTTTTCCGGATTTTCTATTACAAGCCCCTTGCATCTGCCTTTACCTGCTATATCATTGACTTAATAATATAGGAAGGAGCCTAAGGTCTATATATATATATCAACTGGTGATAAAAGAAATCACAAATATCTATAAAAGTGATGTGAAAAAAAGTATTTGTTTTCTGTCTTACATCTCGATTCCTTGAGTAAGCTCTGAGATGAAAAGTAGACTATTTTTTAAAAAGCGACACGTTTAAAAATATATATTTAATCGCTAAATGTTAAGCACAATTTTTATGCCAAGAATCACATGGGTCTATTCACTAAAGCTCGCGTGTGTGCAAACTGGTGACTTTGCATGAGTAACTTCCCCCAAAATATCCTTCTTACATATTTTTTCATTGCAGAATTGCATTTAGACAGGACTGAGAGTAAAGTCATTGTTAAAGTCATTGTTGATGAGAGTAAAGTCAAGTTGAAAAATAACAGCATCTCTATAATTTATCAACGTCCCACATTGCTTGAGATTTTTTCCTTTTTTGTTCCTTCAGTATAGAGGAAAATAGGAGAGGAGGCGTTATTCAGCACCATGCTTCCCAAAGTATTACGTTTTATTTTAGCCTCCATGCCACTGGGCACATGATAGGCCAAGAGAAGAGGCACAAGTGGGCTTCATTCATTACTATAGTAATTGTTTTTCCTACTTTTATCCCCCAATCTCACGGATGAGAGGGATGGGAGAGAGGCCTCGACCAACTCCGACCTCGACCAACTCATCCTCATCCAAGCGGCCCTCTTCTCCTTTTGTACCAGTTTGTTATTGTTTGGGATTTTGAATTTATCCTACCGACTTATAAAGCGCTACGGAATCTGCTGGCGCTATATTAATACATTTAATGTAAAATAAAACGTATGTTAATATATACAATTTGCTTTGCCAGAGAGGAACCCCATAACCATGACAATACTTACAAGCAATTTTAAGTATTACAAAAAAAATGACATATTATATTGTAATAATAAGCTCCTTCCATGTTCTTGTCTGGTCCTACAGCACAGCTTTTTATAAATAAAGCGTATTTTTTTTTTCTTTTTTTCAACACTTAGCCTGAAGATAGATAGAACCCCGTCCTTTTAAAACAGCTCGACATAACACTAAAAACGAGACATCCATTATTCAGTCAATTATTATTGTTATAGTGCATCATTTACAAAGTCACCCTATCGCTGTTGGGTAAAATAATTTCCTATTGCAAGCCCGATTCAAAGAAATATGCAATATAATTCTGAATGACTGACAGTATTAGTGAATAATAGGTCGTGTCTGATGGCACAGCTTCTTATTATGACAAATTTATTTAACATCAATAAAATGATATAATTTGCCTAAAATATTGGTTTCTGGTGTTTATGTATGAGTGCGGAGCAGAATAAGTAGTTAGCGTGGATAGAGTCGTATTTGCGCCCACTGTTCACTGTAATATTATGTGATCTCTATTCGTTTAAGATGCGTCTAGGCCAAGGCTATGAAGAAGTACTTACTTGTAACAATAAATCCTATTGGCCTCCCATAGCTTTGGCAACATAATTTCTTGGTTGCCACAGGAAACACTGCAAGGCTATTTCATTTAGTAATATCAATCTCTTTCTTCCTGTGCAATATTGAACACTCTCTACATTAATCTATTCCAAACTGTGTTGCTGCTAGGACATAAATAAGATGATTTTTTTTTTCATCTTCTCCATTTGAATTCAATAAGATATTTTTCTTAACAATATCTGCTCTTTATCACTATCGTAATTGGCGCGCTCTTCTGTTTACACAACATACGCGCCTCAAATATGCATCGAGAGTGCAAATGTTAATAGATTTTATAACTTGTTTTATGTTTCTTGTCATGTTGTTCCATTCCGTATATTCATGTTCAGGCTGAGATACACATTACCGGAATAAAATGTATGTTACTCCAAGCACCTACATTATCACATCCTAAAGTTACTACAGGTTATATAATATACTTTCATTTTAGAACACGTTTGTGTCCATAAAGGCATATATTGTCCATTGTGTTCATCCTCGTTTACCTTAAAACAATTCAGTGGAGGGTTTGCCCATTTTTTATTTGCTTTAAGACCTCAAACCTAATGAGGTCATTGGCCTTGGGTACCTTGAGGGTAGCCATATGCCCGTCTCTGTGTTGTATTACCCTCTACCACTTCAGCTGAAAGGCTGTCCCATTTATGACTTTTTTTCAGTAATATCTTTCTTATATCACTTTTAAGCAACTGGCCATATAGTCTTTCGGCTACAAGCTCGTATCTTGGCATTTCTCCTCCTTTGACATGTGTCACTTTGTTTAACCCCCCTTATGTATTTAAATGTCTCCATTATTAAAATAATCCCTTTTTTTATTGGGCCGACATAGTAAAAGATATAAAATAACGCTTCTGAGATTGTGATTGCCCTTGACCTGTAGATGTCTTCAACCCTGCTTTAGAAATATACATTTGTTAAGTGGCATAGCTTAAATTACAATGTATTTTATACTCCTAATTATATGTATTAGCATCTCTTCTACTTCATATTCTATTTAAATAAAACCATATTTTTTGGACTTTACTATAAGCGTTTAGTGGCGACAGACACAGAACATACTCCGCAAACATAAACGGTTCCCTTATTATCAATACACTTTTGTTTTTTAAGGGTTCAGACAGTTACATGACTTTTTCTCTCCTTCAGGCTCTCGATCCTTTCACTCTGTGCTTTCTTAAAACAGTGCTTTTTCCTCACACACCATAGATTAAAATAATGTATTCCTCTGGATAATTATGCTAGTCATCAACAAGTTTAGCAGTTCATCAGTTCCTGGCGTGAGAAAGGTGTCAAATTTAGAAACTCATTGATGTAATGAGTCTGTAAAAATAGACAGCAACATATTTAACAAGTCAGTTGACAAAGATTGGTATCCAAACCGAAGCAGAATCAAGAAGGCTGGTAACAGTGGTATATTTATATAGCCTCAATCGGGACAATACCCTTAGCCATCTTCCCCAGGACCTACTTTGAATAGGTACCTGCTCTACATCCTCTATGATGAGCAGAGGGACAAACCTTCCCATTGCTCCACTTTGTAGACTTCTAGTGAAAGAAATACTCCAGATGAGTTAATATCCTGATATGTAAACTTAGGTATAAAATGTTTCAGAAAGCTTTACTTTTCAATAATCTGCCGAATGCTATGTTATGTTTAGTAACCAATCATCGGCACCTGCAACAATGATTGCCCCCAAGCATATACTCATTTTGGGACCCCCACTATCACAATTCCTACCCATCAGTTTGCATGCTCACATAGCCCCGTTTATAGTTATATAGCTAATGTATTGATTTTAGTTATGCAATGTCAGGGACAGAGGCAATATCCCTCATTTCTAGTGGAGATGACAGGAGACATGTTCCTCAGTAGCAATGGTCCCAAGTCCATTTGCCCTTGGCAAACTAATATTCTTCTGTGGTTTACAATGTGTTTGCAGGATTTCTAAAACTCAGTCTCTCTAAAACTGAACCTCTTATTTTCCCTCCCTCAGACACTAACATTTGCTTGACAGTCCCAATGTCAATGACATCCCTAACCCACATGATTGCTGCCTCTGTTTCATCATTGACTGTCTCATTTAACACCCATTTTCAGTCTGAGGCCGGCGTCTCAAAAAACATTGTCCACATTTTCTCGCTCCTAACAAAAAATACAACTAAAGCTTGTAAACTTGTAATCTCCCGTCTTGACTGCTGCAAGTCAGTCTTAGCTAGTCTCCCTCATGACCATCTGTCAACCCCTGACTGCCTTATACATTTCATAGGTGAAAGTCTGTGTTTTAAAGCTCTTAACTTTCTATTTGCTGCCTCCATCCTATGGAATACCATACCCCAGCTTTCCAAATGGCCTACTAAGTTGTCGTACCCCTCCCCCACCTGTGTTAATCCACATCAACATATTTGGTAAATTAACCTTGTTGTTGCGTGTAACTTTGCTAAAATCTCAACCAGCCTGCAGCTGAGTACAGTTCCATTTAATACTACCCGACACTAATGCATTTTCCTTAATTTCAGAAACAATCCAAATAATATAAATAACATTACTCCTCACCGTGCCTCACCATTCAATTTATTAATGTGTCACAGTAAAAGTAACCCATGTTTATTATATTGGGTTTGTAAGTTGCATTTTTAAGTACATTTTTTGTTCAACAAGCAAATAACTTTTCATACATTGTGACCTAATTTTTCCCATGGTAATATTATAATATATGAATTCTAGATTTTAGCGAAGGTAATTTAAGCCTCATTCATAAAGCTTTAATGGCATTCTGCCAACCGCCTGAATACATTACATTAGTAAAGAGAGAGAGGAAGAGAGAGAAGAAAAGAAACCAAAAGAACATGGTTAACAGAATGCAGAAATTAAGAGACAGGCATTTCATCTTATAAGGAAAAAATACAACACACGTGGTAATGGCTTGGCTATAACGATTTTAGGTAATAAGAATTATTAGTTCTCCCATGAGTGCCAAGCTTGATGACAGTAAACTGTCACTAATAATGTGTTGATACACCCATTTTTCTTGCTTTGTTCCACTGACTGAGCAAGACGTTACAAGGTCACAGCAAGGGTAACTGCTATTGAAATCAATCTACACAATGTGTGCGGTACCCCCTTCCTTCTGTTGCAGTTGGTCCTGTTGCATATAGTGGGAAACAAGTGATAAGAATTAGACATTGTAGACATTTTAAAAAGGTGATGGTCTTTTTACCTTTAATTCCCTCCCATGCCCTGTCATGATTACCCCTTCCACTAGCCATCCAGCCCCTGGCTTTGCAACCAACTTTAAAGAAAAAAATTAGATGCCTGGCCTCTTACTCCCTTTTTTCACATACCTTCTATTCTCCTCTCACTCAACCAGGAACTAAAGATGTTTATTTCCTCTTGCCCAACTACATGTCTTCTTGACCCCATCTCCTCTCATCAAATCTGGTCTCTTCTTGTACCTACTCTAACATCTTCAATCTTTCATTCTCTGTTGGAGTATCTCCATCCGTTGCCTGTCAGCACAACTCCAGGCTGGAAAAAAAAACCCTTGATGTCTGTCAAACTGCTGCCCCATCTCACTACTTGTCTCCAAGCTTCTTGAGCAGCTTACATACACCCAACTCAGTTAATGCCTTAGTTTATGTACTTTCTATCGACTCCCTTTACAAACTAATATTGTTCTGTGGTTTACGATATGTTTGCAGGATTTCTAAAACTCAGTCTCTCTAAAACTGAACCTCTTATTTTCCCTCCCTCAGACACTAACATTTGCTTGACAGTCCCAATGTCAATGACATCCCTAACCCACATTTCATCATTGACTGTCTCATTTAACACCCACTTTCAGTCTGAGGCCGACGTCTCAAAAAACATTATCCGCATTTTCTCGCTCCTAACAAAAGATACAACTAAAGCTTGTAATCTCCCGTCTTGACTACTGCAAGTCAGTCTTAGCTAGTCTCCCTCATGACTATCTGCCAACCCCTGACTGCCTATACACTTTATAGGTGGGAGTCTGTGTTTTAAAGCTCCTAACTTTCTATTTGCTGCCTCCATCCTATGGAATACCATACCCCGGCTTATCCGACATTACATTAAACTCCAGTCTTCAGGGAAGCCCTCTTCACACCTACCTGACACTCACCTTCCCTAGCCTCACCACTTTGTTGAGTCTATATCTTTGATAATATTTAATCGCTATTTATACTGACATACACTTGTGTGGCTGGTCCACCTCAGACATTTGCATTATCACCTCTTCTGTAGTATATGCCTTTCTAGATTGTAAGTCTTCTATTTCTATAAGAAACACTTTGCAAGGGTCTAATCTTTACACTTTTTTATTACTGCTCTTTAACTAGTTTAAAAGACTAACGTGCCAACGTGCTTGTTACAGCTAATTAAGAAAAATGTTTTTGTCTTCTTGCCATTTGGGCACGTGACACAAACAAAGCAAAACATCAGTTAATTTACAATTTTTCCTGAGGTATAGATAAATAAAAACTATAACTCACCCTATTTCTTACCAGTGATGTACGTAGTGTTCAAGTTCATGACATTAGAAGATGGGTCAGTCACATGAATACAAGTCAGTCTTATATCATATTCTTCCTGAGTATCCCTCACCTGTCAAACCCAACAGAATTTTGTTACTGACTTTCTGATTATATTGGAGCTGTATTTCACCTGTCACATTCATTGGGATTGATAAGATGACTGCTTGACTTCTAACAGACTAGTTATATGGAACTTCCACAGTGGAGAATTTTATTATTTATGCCTATCCATACTATCCACAAAGCTAGTATTTTGACAGAAGGATCCCCAAAGTTCTTAGTTCTAGTGATTCTGTATGTACCAGTTTTTTCTGGAAGTCTGGGTAGGTTTCAGCATTTTTGACAGTAACAACTGGAATGCTTGAGTTTGGCCACCCTGCAGATCTAGATGAAGTGTATTTTTAACCTCAATAATAATGGCATAACTCGTTCTTTTTTGCTAGAGATAGTGCCAACATAGGTGAGATAGATGTACATCAAATTAAATTTCATAGAAAGAAATGGAGAAAACATTGGAACCATCTGCTGCCATCAATAAGAAACCAATAGACTGTATCTAGTGAATACCTACCATATTTGATTTTGTAAATGTTTCTATCCTGCAAATTTGGTTATATTCAGGTACTCTCTACTACTTATATTCTTATAAATGACAATATTTACGCTTTATATATGCCAATTTTTATATATTACATATTTTAGATAGGTTTTCAAAATACACATTTTTGAATATGTAAGAAAACTAACAAACTATAATATTCAATTATTGTGGACAATCATGTTAATCCAGTGATATAAATGCATCAAGTCGGCAAGGCTTATTTCTTTTGGCATTTAATCTTTTCTACTTATAAAATACAAATAAAATATTTTCTTCAATTTGTTTTCCTTGGATTCAGAGTCTCCACTTCTTTTGAGAATGCAGCAACATCTTTATTTACCAGTTTATGTCCTAGAAGAGGGTGGAAGTTTATGAGATGGGTTTTTATAAAAAATGTTAACAAATTTCACACTAGTGATGTGAGATAATGTTAAGTATTATATTTATTTGTGTTAATAAGTTCTGATAGGAACCACTAAGTATGATAGCCTCCAAGATGAACGTCTCTAGTCCGCTATTTGAGAAAAGAAGAGTTACATTGGCTCGTCTAATTTTAAAAATGTATTTCATTTGAAAGTTTTAAGTTTCTAATAGCAAATTTGATGAAGTGTACTTAAAGTTTGAAGCCACAAGCTTGCAGTGTGATAACTTCAGAAAGAAGCAAAGTACGCCCGAGAGTTTTCTTGATATTGATGTTTTATCAGAATTCTGTTTACTTTGTCTCCTTACTGTCTAGCCATTGCTATTTACATTACAAGATTACTCAATTCAATGTAAGCCTTCTTCTTATCTGCTCTTTCTTTATCTCTCTGTAATCTGTTGCATATCCCTCGTTTTTATGAATCTCAACATTCCCCAAAGACGTGCTTTTTTCTTTTCTAGAAACCTTTGTTTGATTTTATATATATATATATACTTATTATATATTATATATATATAATCTATTCTGCTTTTTCTCACTAAGCTCCTTCTCCTTTTTATGTACTAATTGAAAACATACTTTTCAAATAGGAATTACTGAAGGCTAATATAGTACTGAATAGAAACAAAGACAGACTGAATAGAACCTCTAAGCCCTCTATGTACTTTTAATCCTATTGCATCTGCATGGTTCCCACTTAATACTCTGGGGTAAGAGATTCACCAGCAGATGAGTTTTAATCTTATCTGTTTTCCTATGCATTTTTATGTTGTCTTCTTTATGAAAGTATACGAGCAAGGTCAATGTTATAAAGTAGCTGGAAATAAAATCACTAAACCGGTGCATATTTTCTTTTTTTTTTCTGTAATGGAATGTCATTACATTAGGTCATTATAAAGTGCAAACATGTTTGCCTGTCACCCATCCATCTTTTTCTTTTTCTCTGGGGTGCGCGTTAAGAATGCTCCAACTCTCAAATGGACGGAAAGACACGGCTTTTAATTTAGTTTACCCGCCAAAGTACAACAATGTCAATTATCAACAAAAATGACAACTCAGATTTATTTTAACGAAAGGTTATGTGCCGTAGTGCCTTGTTGGTACATTTAGCCTATATCACCACTGGTGTTTTAATATTATTGAACTACGGAACGCATTTGAAGGGTTTTGCTTTGAGGGTTCTCTTATGTTATCAATCATTGTAGAGTGCATTCGAGGCAAGGGAAGGCTGGTCAGGGGGTTAATTGCTCCCTGGGTTGCTCTGATATGAGGATTTTGGGCCATCACTTGAAGCTTTATTGTATTTTATTTGCAATTCCACACACGGCCGCTAATGTGTCTAGAGTAACAGGGCCTTTAAGAAAGAATTTACTCATCGACTGTATGTTTCTGTGCTCCCCTTATGTGTTTTATTCATTCCCATTCAGTTAATGTGTTTTACACCAGCTGTTTTCTAAATGTGCTCTGGACTCAACTGAATTTATTCAAAAGCAGAGCAGGGCTTGCCATGTAACAAATGGCATAACTTTTGCATAGTCAATAATAGCAAAAATAGTACGTCTTAGACATCAAAACATACAAGTATGTATTCACTGTTGTAGTGTTGCAGCACAGAACTAACAATCATACATTGATGTGAAACATAATTCAATGACAAAAAAAACATATGCCGTTCCATGGGCACAACTGTGGTATTATGGCAAGCATGACACCTGGAGATGGGGGCGGCATGGGATAGGTGTAAAAGGATATCACAAAAATACAAAGGGTTGAGGTCAGGACTGCATTCACCTTCATTGTTACCCTAAGCTTAACCCATGGTAGTGCCAACCATGGGCGTAGGAACCCCTAAAAATCTGGGGGGGATAGCATTTTTTCTGGTACGGTATACCTGACCATTTCACCAACAGGGACATCACATTATAAATACAGAGACATTAATATGACGTTGGCCCCCCTTTGCAGCTATAATGGCTTCCACTCTTCTGGGAACGATTTCCACAAGATTTTGGAGAGTTTCTGTGGGGAATTTTTGCAGCCATGCCTTTATGGACCTTGTTTTGTACACTGGGGCACAGTCGTGATGGAATAGAAAAGGACCTTCCCCAAAACTGTTCCCACAAAGTTAGAAGCATAGTGCTGTCCAAAAAGGTTTATCACCTTCACCTCATAAAACGTTCTACTGGATGAATGGGAGAAAATTCCCACAGAAAAATCTTACAACCACAGATGGACCCCACTGGACCCGGCCACAGAGACTACTATGATGTATTGAAGGAACCATCTAAGACTGCTAACACGTCATGCACACAGGAACATATCCACACACTTAAACACTTGAATAACATACACACGCATGCACACACTAACATACACACACACAATAATACACCCCCAAAAGATTCCCACCCTAATATACCTAGACACATGACCACCATAACACACCTGGAAACATACTAACATAGCCATAAAAACAGATGTGCACAATAACATACCCACAAACATACGCTATCACACCCAGACACGCAAACACATCCTTCACTTACTCTGCCTACCCCTAGATTTAACACATGGCGCTTTGTATTAGTGATGCCCTAGACCAAGTGTCCAAATGCTACACATAGTGACACACATACTAATCTTAACCAGAAATAGGCCTGGATTTAACCCTAGGCGCCCCTGAGTTAAACATGTGTTACAGGGAATCATAATCTTCCCTTTAAGTACGACATGCCTGCTCATACACACATATGCACTGCTCTTACGCATGCCTGCCCACAAAAACACACACATACACTGCAATTGCCTGCACATACACACTTGCCAGTACTCACACATATGCACTACCCTTATACACGCCTGCCCAAACATACATAAACTGCTCACACACACACACACACGCCTCCCCATAAATATACACTGCCCTTGCACATACTTACACAGACGTATACACTATAAGACAAATACACTCCTTATATACACACATATACACTGCCCATACAGACGTACACATATACACTGCCCATACAGACGTACAAATATAC
>VKOC01003059.1:0-13867 GCA_009364415.1 Spea multiplicata
AATTAAAAATAAAATACTGCTAGTTATATAAATAGTTAATCTTGAGTTAATAATTTAAATAACTTTAGCACTTTGGCAGATTGCACACAACAGCACAGTGCAGTAGTGCATAGTTTTACTTTTTAAGCAGTAGCACTGAAGAGAACTTCCTCTAATCTTTAGTTTTTTAAACACTACACTACACACACAACACAAAATTTGAAATGGATCCTCCTTTTGGGACTAAGGAGGGACAAGCTCCATCTACCACCACCACCACCAGCACCACCACCAGTTCTAAGATGCAGCCTTTGCGTCAGTCTAGTCGGCCAAGTTGGCCAAGCTCTCGCTTATCATTTGGGGAAGCATTGCTTGAAGGATCATCAAGTAAAGGAAAGGCACCAAAAGCAGGCAGTAGTAGGGATGCTAGGCCCATAAGCTCTATGTTTTTTTACGGAAAGCCTAAAGCAGGCATGTCCAAAGTCCGGCCCATGGGCCAATTGCGGCCCGTGTTCCGGACTGATACGGCCCCCCAAGTAAGTCCCTGGACTTGGCGTCATCAGCTGGTGCAGGGAGAAGGAAAACCCAAATCTTGCGACATCCAAGATCGCGAGATTTGGGCTTTCCTTCTCCCTGCGCCGGCACACACAATCACAAGGGCATCTGATGAAGAAATTGTGGAGGGGAGGGTTAGATTTCAACCCTCGTCTACAGTCAAACATTAACCTGTTTAAAGTTACTGAAGACGAGGGTTGAAATCTAACCCTCCCCTACACAATTTCTTCATCAGATGCCCTTGTAGCTGTGTGTGCCGGCGCAGGGAGAAAGAAAGCCCAAATCTTGCGATCTCGGACGTCGCTAGATTTGGGCTTTCCTTCTCCCTGCGCCGGCACACACAGCCAGAAGGGCATCTGATGAAGAAATTGTAGGGGAGGGTGTCACGCATCACGCGGCCGGCCAGCCGGGAGCCCCCGCCAGTGGAGGTCCCGCCCCTATGACGACATGGGCTATGGAAAGTGCAAACATTGTAGGAAGCTAATAAGCAGAGGGAAAGTGTCTGGCCATTTTACCAGTGCTACCATGAAGCATCACCTCAGCACTCAACACAACGCTGTGCTACAACTAGTGCCATCTCCAGAGAGAGTGGAAAAACCCCAACAGCTGCTTCTGAGCCAATAGCAGCAGTAGCTAGTGCTGGCAGCCAGAGACCAAGGCAGGTTGGAGCACTGCATGTCCAGCCCACCCTGGAAGAATTTGGGGCATTCCACTCCGAGAGAACAATGCCCAAACAGCAGGCCAATAAAGTAACACGACTTATTGGTCAGTTCATTGCTGTTGGAGGGGCATCCCTCTCCATGATTGGAGGGGAGCCTTTCAAACAATTGATGGCAGCTGTGGCTCCACAATACACAGTTCCATCACGTTCCACTTTCATTGTCTCCTCATTGTATTGGTCCTGTGTTTCAGCAGTGAAAGCGGAGCTTTCCAAGGCTGCTGGTCAGTGTGTTCATTTCACAACAGATTTGTGGAGTGCACCTAGCGGCCAACATGCCTTTCTTTCTTTGACAGCACACTGGTGGCAGCCCGGTGTGTCTAAGGAAGCTGCTGCAGCAGGCTACCAATCATTCCTTCTCCATGCAGGAGTGATGGATGAAAAGCACACTTCCGAAAATATTCTGCATGCAATGAGGAAAATGTTTAGCCATTGGGTGGGAGCAGAGGCGGGCATCAATGTTGAAGTTGGTTTTGTGGTAACTGACGGAGGTGCCAATATGGTGAAAGCGCTGCGAGATGGTCATATTGTTAGTGTGCGCTGTGCAACCCACATCATCCATCTTGTAGTGAAGGCACCAATGTCAGAAGGAACTAATGTAGCAGCAGTAGTTCTGTCCCGCTGCACTTTCACCATAGTGTTAAGCCTAGCCAACTTTTGAGGGAAGAGCAAGAGAGGTCAGGTCTTCCCGTACACTGCCTACACCAGAGTGTCAGTACTTTAGAGTCAGTCCACTTTAGAGATGCTGGAGAGGATTTTGGAACAGCAGAGGGCAATCCATAATCTTTCTTCAGAGCATAATATTGGTATTACATCTCCATTGAATAGGGAGGATTGGACAGTGATCGCCCATCTAGTGGCAGTCCTTAAACCATTTAGGGGTGCCACTGAAAATTTAAGATCAAACACTGCCAGTCTGGCCCAGGTAATCCCATTGTTCTCCCATCTAGGCAGCAAGATGGATGTGTTCCTTGAAAACCGTGAGGCTGTTCAAGGTGGCACTCTACATCCTGACATAGCAGCCATAGTGAGGAAGCTGAAAGATCTGCTAAAAGAACGCCTTCGCAAACGCATGGAAGAGAGTCCCGAAATGATGCTAGCGTGCCTTTGCTATCCAAGGATTAAGGGAAAGCTAGCAATGAAATTCAATGTTCTCAGTAGCTACCGGGAGCAATTGGTTAACAAGGTGCGTGACTGGCAGCGTAAAATGGGAATGCTTTCCGAGGAGGGAGAGGTGCAGGAAAGAGGAAGAGATGATGTTGTCTGCTACTCCTAGCAGCAACATCAGCAGCAGTGCCACAAGCAGCACAACACAGCTGAGTGGAGCAGCTGCGTTTTGGGAAGAGGCACTTGGGAGTATAGTTGGACCATCTGACAGATCTGAACCACTGTTCAAAGTGAGCGCGTGTTTTCAATGACTGGAAACACAGCGATCACGCATGGCACCTCATCTGATGGAGCAGATTGCCTTTCTTAAATTCAATCTGCCCAAGTTGAGTTACCCAGCTCAAAGGAAAGTAAATTTTCCCTAATGGAAAGGGTAGTTTCTCCCCCTGGTTGCACTTGCTTGGGGTGTGGCAACGCCTGCTACCTCCACCTAATGTAGCTAATTTATGCTAGGCCCTTGTGTCTGAGCTCTGGAAGTCTGCTTCCAAACGTCTAAGACTGACAGTCTTTGGATGCTTTGCCCTGGGGTGAAACAGGTGAGCGGGTCGTCATTTGCCCACTCATTCACCTTTTTCCATTTCCAGCGCTGCTGCTGGTGCCAGCATCTTTTGCTAGTTCGCTTCCTGGCTGAAATCATGCCTCAAATGTCCCTAATGGAAAGGGTAGTTTCTCCCCCTGGTTGTACTTGCTTGCGGTGTGGCAACGCCTGGTGGTGGTGCCAGCATCTCTTCTCTGCCAGTTTGCTTCCTGGCTAGATTCATGCCCAAAATGTCCCTAATGGTAATGGTAGTTTCTCCCCCCTGGCTGCATCTGTTTGCGGTCTGGCAACGCCTGCTACCTCCGCCGGAGTGGCCAGCTTAAGCTAGGACCTAGTGTCTGAGCTCTGGAAGTCTGCTGCCAAACGTCTAAGACTGACAGTGTTTTGGTGCTTTGCGCCGGGAAGAAACAGGTGAGTGGGTCGCCAATTGCCCACTCATTCACCTTTTCCATTTCCTTTTTTTTCCGTCTGATACACAACCAACATACATAACACACACAGTAACACATATCACACAGTGACATAACACACATAACACACACACGTACAATTCACAAATCACAAGGATCTTTCCTCCTGTTATTTGCCCTGGCCTTCACTTCTATGCTCACTACTAGCATTACATTAACGCTATAACTCACACTTCACCCTATAACATTTTTCCATCCACATACCTGCCAACAGACCCAACTTTTTCAGGGACTGCTTTTTTTCCAGTCCTGTCCCATCAAATTTAGCTAAACTAGGTATGCTAATGCACGTAGGTAGGTATAGCTGGGTAGGGTATCACTACAACATTAAATAAATATAATAAAGTAAATACAACTTTAAAATAAAATTAAATAAACCCCTAATTTTTTTAACACCCATTAAAATTAAAATGAAATTATTATTAGACATAATACATCTTTAACCAAACCAGTGCACTGCTACTACTTTAAACATATTTTTAGTTCTTGTCCCACATTTTTCCATCCGCATACCTGCCAACAGACCCAACTTTTTCAGGGACAGTCCTGCTTTTTTCCAGTCCTGTCCTGAAAAAGTTGGGTTGTTGCAAAGTATGCCATTGTAAATAGGTAGCAAATGTTAGGCAATAGGCATGTATTTAAAAGGGGTCTAAAATCGATTTAAAAGTGTAAAATAAATTTAATCCCTATTCTTTTATTAAACATCTATGGATGTGTGACTGTAGTGTGTATGATACAATAATTAATAATAAATAAGGCCAAGGTCCTCGGAGCATTTGTCTAGGTCTTAGATAAGACAACTGCTCAGAGGAACTTGGTCCTCAGTTTAGGGCAATGTGTATTGTGTTTGTGTACACCTCGGATAGCAGTAGCACCATGAAGGTACGTGTGTGCGACTCTATTGGTTGTTTCACCAGGGGGCTCGTCTGCCATCAACGAATGAAGTGCATTCTGCAGTTCTGCAATTCATTTGTTGATGTAAGACCAGCCCCCTGCCGAAACGACCAATAGAGTCGCACACACGTACCTTCACGGCGCGAACGCATCTGCTGCTGCTCTGATGTGTTCTTAAACCCGTATTAACCCCTGCTAGGCAACCGGGAAAAAAACGAAGATGAAACGAGCACGAAGAATGTCCACTAATATTCGCCCGAAAAGAAGACAGGAACGGGCGAATATTCGTGGAATACGAAAATTTATTTTTTTCCGAAGACGAGCACGAAGACGAACATGAAGAGCACCCTGGTACCCAAGTCTAGTATGTATGTGTGTGTAACTGTATGGTGTAAGAGTGGCTTTGTATATTTATAATATGTACCGTATTTGCTTACATATAAAACAAGGTTTTTTTCAGAGCAAATGTTCTGAAAAATCCCCCTCGTCTTATATTTAAGGTTGTCTTATAATCGGAACTAAAATAGAGGTCTCACTATAAGACCAAGATCCAGATTCCCTGCAGCGCTTCAGTGGACCTGTATCCTTCTCCCTGGCAACCTCCGCTGATGCCGGCAATTTCTCTGGGGATTTTCCGACAGAGCGTTGGCACGTTGTGAGCTTCCGGTGCGCCATCATAGAAGCCCCAGCGGAGGGTTATCTGCGCGTATCGCGTAGATGTTCACCGGTTGCCCTCACTAGACTAGATACCAGGGAGTCTGAAGCACAGAAGATAAGTCTGCAGATGCATCGGTAAGTTGGGGGCAGAGTGGCATATAAGGGATATAAGGCATTCCTGGGGGCAGGGTGCCATTTAGGGGGTATAAGGCATATCTGAGGGGCAAAAGGGCATATAGCGGGTACAATCCCATACAACCATATGCATATCACACATAAATAAATGCATATATCAAATGTATACACACAGATTCATACACAAAGGAAGGCACATAATTTATGCAGTTTACACAGAGCACAGGGTTGCAACAGTACGAGCAATCAACGTTGGTGCCTCCTTTAACAGAGATGCGCAGGGGGATCCGATGACGTCACCGGCTGAGCTCTCCCCTCTCTTCTGTTCTGGGAAGCAGTGCTAGGAATAACCTTGTCTGTCTACAGCACGCAGGAGGCTCCCTCAGTCTTCAAGCTTCATGAGCCGCACTGCCTCAAGTGTCACAATCCCCTTTCACCCTTACGCATCAAGAAAAACCTCCAGCCCTCCCGCTTCGGCTTCTCTTCAGTAGCATATTTTTAGACCTCGGAAAGCAAAACATACATGCATTTTGTGCAGAGATAATCGCCACTGACGGAAATCATTCGCGTGGGTAGCACTTAACAATTACAGACCATCAGCAGTTACATTGTTTACAATGGAACCCCATGAGTGGTTGCAGCATAGCCCACCCGTCCTACTAATGACAACAGTTCTATTGGCAAGAGGATTTCCTTCAGTAAAACTCTCCAGAGGATTTCACATGTGATCATATCTTGCAAGAGGACACTCAAGCCTGGGAAACCAAAACGAATAGAGGTCAGAATTGGTAAAACTGCAGCAGGAATATGCACATTGTCATTCCCAGCCCTAGACATATTAACAGAAAAACCTGCCTCCTGCACTATTCATTTACATATCGTCTTTAGTCCACCTTGAATGTTCTTCCAGTCCACAAGCTTCATCCACAAAATCTGTATATGATTTACATTCCAGGCTTTATCCTCCCATTAAACATGTAACATATTACACTCCATAACGAAATCCACTCGCTCGATTAACAGCAGCCCACTTTATAATGGATATCACAATAAATCAAATTCTTATTATTTGTCTTTTTGAGACTTCTGGACCAGCTGTTTTCATTTAAACATGCTTTCTATTCATCTAACCATGAACAACATGAATTCACAATGCCCATAATAAAAATGCTGTTTTAGGATTGCAGTTTTAGTAAGGTATATGTATATATTCTAAATGTATAACGATCATTTGTTGCCGCACCAGGGATCCCCTTGAAAACACCACCCCTTTCCCTTATTACCAGCTTTCTCCTCCTCCTATGAACTCTCCATTACCCTCTGTGTCTGCCTGCCCCTGATCAGCACACGTAGATCATGCTCGCTCTGACAACCTGCGTCCTTCTGCTGCTGTTTATGCTGCTCCCCTGGAATCCTGAGTAAAAGATCCTGATTTAGCTTTGTTTCGCTTATTCTGAAACGCGTTGAGATCGTCTGCGTTCGCAATTTTTGTCAATTGAGCTTCTAACTGGTGTTGTCAACGGCGTTTGGGCTGTTGAAGTACTGTGATAAAGAACAGCTTGTTTCACTTTCAAGATTTAATTTTATTATACGGGCACAACTATCTTTACCAAAGGGGAAAAAGGATCATACACAGGAAACTGCAGAGGACCTGTTTTTAAAAAATCGTTTTACTGACTTTATTTTCGGATTGATTTTGGGGTTGGACTGTGAGAGCTTCAGATCCGGTGAGTCACTGCAGCCTCCTCTTGCCTCCATTTGCATGTTAAGAGCTGATCGTATTTAACCCTTTGAATAGTTTGAGTAGGGTCCTTTAGCGTTGTACTGTACAATCAAACACCGATTGCGTTTATATGAAATCCCATTATCCCTAATAAAGTATCTATTTTATAATTAGCTATGTATATGTTTGATAGTGAGCGAGGAATACATCGTATATATAATGCAACGTTTTTAATCTATTAATACATTGATAGTGGGTATATTGGTATTCTAGACATTAGTCTATTTATGGTGAATAAATGCTTAACTTATGTATTAAGCGGGTTTTCTGAATATGGATGTGTTGAAATTGTCAAAAATGCAGTGGTACAATATTCGGTCTATCTTTCTTATTTATACAGTACCGTGGAATGCTGCATCATACTCTATTTTCAACTTCAATCCCTTGAGATGGGCATATTGTAAGCTAGTAATGGTATGTTGAAATATCGTTTTATAACATGTTCTAGGCTACCTGTGCCTTATCTGCTGCTATGGAAGGTTTGAGGAAACCTCCCTTGCTGCAGGGTTCACCTACTAAATATATGGCCGTAACAGGGGGCTAGAGGACATCGGAGTATTGAAGTATATGTAAGAATGAGGTGTTGAAATTCAAATCTTGTACCATTTTCTCCCTGGGCCTTCAGGTATGTAAGCTTTAGAACCCTTCTTCTATAGCATTGCATTGGGCATCGTTCTTGTAAAAGCTGATTCCTGTTACATTTTTATTTACCAGATGGCTTGAACCAACACAGAGAACATATAACTTTTTAATCAATACTCCATTTTACTTGGGGGGCGAGGGATGATACCATGTTATCATAAATATAAACAACTATATTATGCCCTCATGACCTACAGCGACCGTGAACAATAGCATAGAAACCAGTAGTTGGAAAGCCTTTCTTTTAGTACCTTGAGTAATGCTACTTGATGCAGTGTATGTATGGTTACTTTCACACTATAGGAAGTACCTTAGGCGGTTGAATTGTGGGGAATACCCAGGCCGTAAATGTATGCAGATTAACGGGAAGGTTTGCCTAATATGTAGAGGAATTTGCATGGCTGCTAATGACAGCCAGGGAGAAAGAGGGACTAAAGCTCAGCAACTGCCTGAGATGAGACTACATAAGGCGTTCTGGTAACCCTTACGGAATCATACGTATTGCGTATTTTTTTAATATATATATCATCTGTGTGTGTGAATATCGTCTGTTTATGCCATCTGTTTATGCCTTAGTGTTTATTTTATCAACTAGAAGACGGTGCACAAGCTCTTGTAGGCCTTAGGTGTGGGAAACATTGATGTCTCCGTTGCTCAGCCTGGCTTGTGTGTGTACTTGCACGTTAGTGGCTTCTGTCTGGCATTTACTTGCACGTCAGTTGTATGGTTGCTAAATCTTTACTATTCGTTGATCTAATAATACACTAAATCCAATAGTGAACCCGATCTATGTTGGACTTTAGGATTGTGGAATCAATTGACAGTTCTACACTTATGTTTGTTTATTTTAGTGCATTAAAGGCTGTTTATATTTGAGCTATACTTATTATGCAATATTTATATCACTGTGTATTCTTTGCCTACCTTTGGAATGTAGTCAGTAATGTATTAATTTGATTATGCAGTAATTTAATAAAAAATGTAATTCCTAAGTATATCTCGGCATTTTTGTTCTGTGCTTAGTGTTCTACCTATTATACACGTCTGAATCTATACTGTCTTTTCTGTGTGTTGACTGTGTGTTCTTAGGAGTGGGTGGAACTTTGGCCCGTTCCGGGAATGTTCCATGACGTGTAAGTCACAGGAAGAGGGTTACCAAGGGGCTTTGCCTTTCATCATGCCAGATGTTCTCGTTCACTCTTCTGTATTTGCAAAATATAGGCATGCAGGAAGAGAGAAGAACTCATTTTCTGTACGGATCTAGTTTTAATTACACATGTATAGTAATGTAGATCCACTACAATGCAACCTTTTAAACAGGCAGCACACTGTCTCTTCTGACAGGCTGGAGACAGTGCACTTGTTAGGCTTTGTCCCAGAGGGACAAGTGCTGTCCTTATTCGCCCAGGAGTTCCTGACTTGATGAATAAGTGAAAAGTACCAGATGGTTGGTTGTTTTTACCTGCCTTTTTTGTTTTTGTATTGTGAAGTCTATACAGATTTAAGTGTCAACCTCTTTTAATAACAGAAGAGTAACATACCAGGGAGATTACCTTAGCAAATACTTTTTATTTATATGTGGCTTAGTGTTATTACGTTATTTGACGACCCTGATTATAACACGACTCCCCTAAATTTGTATATTAACTTAGGCAAAAAGACTGAATATAAGACTACCCTATAAGACAAAAGTTAGCAAATATTAATTCACATGTAAACTATTTCACTAAAAACTATGATTTCTCTTAAATTTTTAAAAAAACAGGCACATCCAGCATTCAGTACAAATTCAATAACAAGTTACAAATGCCTATAATGATGTATTGCCTTGTTAAATGTGCTCACATGGTATGCATTCAGATACATGCGACTATGGTTGTAGAGCCTTCAAAAATAGGACTTTTTGCAAATATAATTTCTGTATTTTTTTTTTTTAATAAATCATGACACACTATAATATGTGTTTTACCTTATTTTTAGACCAGCTAAGGAACATATGATTGTTATGTCCTGATATATAAAACAAAAGAATTCAAAGAGGGTGTACTTTCGATGCTATTAGGAACTTGTGCATAAGCACCAATATAGATATATTTATATATTGTAAAAATCACCACAGTATTCTATATGATTTATACTAAAGTATATAAAAATAAAAAAAATACAGTATTTGCTCGATTATAAGACGAACCCCCCAAATCTGAATATTAATTTAGCAAAAAAAGGAAAAGCCTGAATATAAGACCCTATAGGAAAAAAGTTTTACCAGTAAATGTTATTTCATGTAAACTATATAAACTATTTTTCTTTAATAAAAGCTATGACTGAGAAAAAATATTTGTTTTTATTTCCTTTATTTTCCTACCTGCCCCCCCAGTTATGCACATCTGCCCCCAGGCTTGCCACTCTACCCCAGAAATGCCTTATGCCCCCCTTTAACACCCCCATAAAAAAAACTTACCGATGCTTCTGACTGTTGTGTTGTGTGTTGTCCGGGCAGCAGGTAGATGTATACGCGATCCGCGTAGGTAACTTCTGCTGCAGCCGGAAGGAGGTTAACAGCGGGGGTTGTCTGCGTCCATTGCGCATACACCCTCCGACTGTCAGAGAGAATTCCCTGCGGGGAACTCTGATCTTTGACAGCGGGGAAGGTCTGCACGATAAACGCAGACAACCCCGCTGCTAACCGCACCTCCTTCCGTATAACTTTAAAAAACAAAACAAAAAGCCTAAAAACATTGGGTATTTCTACCCAAATCAATCTGACCTTTCTATCACTGTCGACAGTACCACTATCTCTCCTTCACAAGTCCGCTCCAAGTAGACTCCTATCTTTTATTCCTCACATCACTCTCTAAATCCTGCCACAACCAACTACGCCACATTTACAAAATGTGTCCATTCCTAACTGCCAGCACCACAAAACAACTAATCCACTCCCTCGTAATCTCCCGTCTAGACTACTGCAACAACCTACTTACCGGCCTCCCTCTCTCCCGACTATCCCCCCTCCAGTCTGTCCTCAATGTCTCTGCCAGACTAATCTGTCTCACTCGACGCGCTGCATCCATAGCAGAATTTAATTCAAAATACTCTATCCTACAAAGCACTCACTAACGCCACTGCCCTCTACCTAACCTCCCTCATCAGCAAATATACGCCAGCCTGCCCTCTAATATCCAACAATGACTTGCTCCTTGCATCTTCACTTATCACCTCCTCCCATCCCGCCTACAGGACTTCTCTCGCTCAGCACCAATCCTCTGGAACTCTCTTCACCATGCTGTCCTACTCCCACCAACTCTACCCTCCTTCAAACACTCCCTAAAAACTTTTCTCTTCTGGGAAGCCTACCACTGACATAAACATCAAAACTTCTCTCTCACCCAGTTACAACTCTTATCTCGCCCTACATTAACATATTTCACTACCACACAGTCCTAACCTGTTTCTCACCCCTTATCCACCTACATTGTAAGTTCCTGCGGGAACAGGGCCCTTCTTCATCTTGTATCTGTATGTCAATTGCTGTATTGTACTTGATAGGACTCCAGGTACCACTGCCCTTCCTGCCCCTCTCTGCCAGGACTCTGCGTTGATAATTGTTTCATGGCCTATCATACCAAAGCAGATTATTATTTTTTTTCTTTTCATATATTCTTCACGTGTCTTAATTTATGTTCGGTTAGAGTGAGCCACAAGGGTGTTTTGAATTGGCACAAACTCATAGGTTTTTGCGCTGCAATTTAAAAAAAAAAACAAAAAACCCATATGCATGTGGGATATTTCTGTAATCTAATATAGACAAATTAATTTCATGGACTTCATGCAAAAAATCCCAAGGAACACAGGATTCAAAGGAAGTTACATTAGGTACGTTAGCATGATACGCCCATGAGAGATCCCCAAATCACGAGTTGTTTTGAGATGAGAAATTTGTACAGGTAAACTAAACGCCTTATGATAACAGGCGTTTATATACAGAGGAATTGGAAAAGAGTAATCTGATCTTCACCAGCCCATTTCTTTTGGAACTGCTGCAGAGCCTAATTTATGACACACAGTTTCACTTCACTTTAGTGCTGCCCTAAGGCAATTGCTTAAATCATAGTCACAAAAAGTTATAGGGTAGACCAAGTAAAGCAAAATGATCAGCTTTACCGATTGGCTGTTCATTTTGGATACTGTGACCTAAATGGACCCTAACTATGGTATATTAACTAAATTTTGCAAAATAAAATTATATGTATGTATAACACAACACAACACAGAGAGACACAAAGTGGACTTCCAATTAAAAACAAAAAAGCTCTTCTCGCTCACTGGCTTAATACATGGCCAGTGGCTACATGCATAGTGATGCTCTGACAATTTATTATATAATGAAGCATCTCATTTTAGTGACACAGTTCACTTAGAGATAAGTTAGTTTCCTTTAACTGTTTTTATTTGATAGTGAGTGGTTTATTTCACTTTGCATTCTGGTATATTACTAGTTACTTTATTTTACAAAGAATCAACACACTTTTTACCACACAGTAAAATTTCTAGGGTTGAATATATGTACATTATGTATACAACATGTTCTCTGTACACTATAAAAATGGGTATACGATATTTTAAAAGTTTGCTGTTCTTTCAATAACTAAAACTCTCACACAGTGCTTGCTTACACTGCAATGTACTCTTTACATGTTTTTGAAATGTTTATGGTATTGTGCATTCATTTGCTACTTTCTTTCCATAGATAAGAGGATACTGCTGGTACTCCAACAATCTTATAGAATGGACTTTTGAAATACCAGAATTTTGATCAAATGAATTCTACTAATGAAACTTTTCACTTGTTTATATTTAAACTTTTTAGCTTGAAAGTTTGGCCGATGTTACTGCAGAAAGCTATAAGACGTAAGATTTGGATTTGTTATGCCCTTTACAATGGTGGACAATAGTATTATTTAAGTGGACAGTCCTGGCATGTACTCTTACTAATGGAAATAGATTATGATGTAATACAAATAATAACATGCAAATGTATTTGAGTTGCAGTAGATACAGTAGTTTAATTGTTTATCTTATAAATGTGTAAGGCCGAGGTTTTGTGACACTTTAGAGTGTGTTTTATTTTCTGTTATTTAAAAAAAAAAGTTCTGAAGGCTGACGTATTTTATTTCTCAGGAATTTTTTTTCAGCAATGTGACCGTATTAATGTATTTGTTATATGTATTTTGTTTTTACTTTAAATGTTACTGTTCTTGCATTAGCCTGGGGCTGAGCCAATTTACACCTCAAAGTATTTTAAGTTGTACATAAAGCTAATATATAACTACATTCGTAGCGAACTGTGGATGCGTTAAGACACCTTGCTTTCAAGTTTCGTTTGCTGACTATATAGTGTGAAATATAGCCTGCCAAAAGTGGAAAAGGTGAAGATGTTTACTAACAAAGTAATTTTACAACTGTATTCCAGTTTAGCAACTGAAACCAGTTTTTTTTTTAAATTACACTTTCTCTTTGTGTTGAATGCTTTTCAACTTTTAGAAAACGAGAGGTCAGGCCTTACTCTCTCAGCTGTGTTCAAGTTTGTGACTGACATGAAAAGTGAGTATTGGAATGCTGTACTTGTGCAGTATTCCAATACTCACTGTTGGAATGCTGTACTTGTGCAGTAATTATAAATACTCATGTTTAATCTATGGAGTTCACCGTGGAAAGACTGTAAACTTCCATCTGTAGTAATAGAACTCTAAGGGATAAGGTTTTTTTGTAATTATCTGCTTCTGATTTATTCAGCATTACAAGGAGTCACTTGTTATCCCCTCCAAAATCACAAGATGGTTCACATGGAATTTTTGGGCTTGAAATTGCTTTTTCACACCCTTGATTTGGGAACATGTTGTGGCAGAGTGATTATTTAATATTACACATTAGGGCTGCAACTAACGATTATTTTCATAATCGATTAGTTGGCCGATTATTTTTTCGATTAATCGGATAACAGAATGAATGTAAATTTTTCATTTATTTAAAATAATTTAATAAACAAAAGATGTTAAATACAAACAGCAGAATAAAAAAAACTTTGATAAAATGCATTTCTTGTCTTTATTTCCCAACCAGCCCCCCCAATTTATGCACATTTGAGCTTGCCCCGCGGCCTCCCAGACATGCCCCGTGGCCTCCCAGACATTCCACTCTACCCCCCTCTTATGTCACTGTGGCCCCTGATATGCCTTATACCCCCTGATACACCACTCCATCCTCCCCAGACATGCCACACTGCCTCCCAGACATGCCACGCTGCCCTCCCCACATATGCCACTCCACTC
>VKOC01003067.1:0-14188 GCA_009364415.1 Spea multiplicata
TTACAGTGAGGGAAGTTAAACATACATGGGATGGGCATATGGCTCCTGAATCTGAGACAAGATCAAGAATTGAGTAACGTTTGAGTCTTTACAGCAAAAAACGTCTGACTAGACAGGGCCGAATGGGTCTTATCTGTTGTTAAATACAATGTTTCCATGGCGGTATGGTCCAAATCTATAAAAGCCTCTTTGGAGGTATTCTTGAAGGACAGGAGTCTAGTCCCACCTCAACATGGAATAGTTGATAGTTGGCCACCATTATACATCAAATATCTTAATCATACGATTCTGTTCCTATGGTTTTTTTCTAGCCGGTATCAACTTTTTAGGAGCCTTTTGTGGTCTCCTGGCTTGCTTTTTGCTCTTCATACATCTCAATAAGTTAATGTCTCCTTCTACTTCTACTTCTAATTGTCTATGGTCTTACAACCATCCTTGCTGATATATAGGAACGTGTTATTATTATTATTATTATTGCTATTCTTTCCCAAAAGAGGAGAAGTAACTTAATCCACTAACAAATAGATTATAATAATATTTAATATATTTTATAGCATTTCTCTAATCTCTATACACAATTACAATAGTTTGTACTGTGATGGAGGATTTGGAAAATCTCCTATCCTGTCCCATAAATCTAAAATGTCAATTTTTACAAGCTTTTTTTTTTTTACCAAAAATAATAACCTAAAAATAATTTGCTCTTTTGTTATTTTTTATTATCAAATAAATGTCACATATAACATGAAATTAAGAATACGTTAAGTGTACTTTTCTTTTTGAAGGATCATTGCAGAAGGTAGAAGAATGTTGCTCTTACATTATCGGACCTTCTTATAGAATCTTCAGGAATTTTAAGTATAACGAGGGTGGCCGGTAACTTCCTGAAACAACGTCCAAGTGTATAACAGTCCGAAAACATTTCCGTGAAACCGGTGTTTTCCATATTTTTATATCTCTTCTGGAATTTTATTTTTTGGCTGCAGGTCTCACTGTACTATATTCCTATTTCAGTTGCGGGGGTTGGAGCTGGATTGGAAGAATTTTTGTTGGGGAATCTGAGGACAGCATATTTAACGTCATCCTGAAAAACAAAGAAATCCACGTGTTAGGAGAGAAATAATATACAAAAAAAATATGAATTCATAAAAATGATAGAAACATAAGCCAGCCCTTTGCTCGCATTTAAAGATGCTAGACATGCAAAAATGTATCAATTAAATATTGATATTTAACATTACAAAATAATATATAATATGTTCTATTCATATTCGGTAAACTTATAACAACCATTTGTCAAGCAAGTCGTTGGCTGCTGCTATTCCCATTGAGTAACATGTGAGTGCTACTGAGCATGTGCAGTAAGTGTACACACATACACTTCCTGTTTTCCATAGAGACAGTCGGGGGAGGAGCTAAATCTTACAGAAATCTCATTTTCTAACACCAATAATTAAAGAACGCCTGCACGACAGACATTTAGTGCCACATTTGACTTTAATCCAGGGTGTTATAAGAGGCGTTACTTGATTGTTTTTGGCAGATGACTCAATGACCCATTGGTATGATATGGGAAGATAAAAACTTCTAAGTGTGGTTGTGTTGGACCGAGAACTAACGTTGTGCAACTATAAAATGAAGTATTTATTGTTCTAAGTGTGTATCTGTAATGGAGAAATGAAATCTGCAGCTATACTATTTGTTAAGAAGGAGGGATGAAAGAACATTTCGTTATCTAAAGTGTGAGGAGATTTTTGGCCCAAATCGGGTCTGCAGGTGTGGTGCAAATATAAATGGGACTCAAATTGTATCGAGGTCACAGTTATAATGTTGTATTCACTGTTGTATTACGAAGGACTGATTCTGAGTCATACGTCCCATCATTTCACGTGTCCAAATCCCGACAACTGGAGGGGTGAGAGTCATACCTGGGAACGTTATGGACCCAGATACCCAGAGCCCCCCTTGCAGGATGCGGACAGGAAGTCTCGCTGATGTTGTGGGCGTTCCCTCACTGACGTTTCCGGTGGCAACCCAGAGACCCGAGGAAGCATCGCTGCTCCCGGACTCCCCGGGGGTGAAACATAGAGAGCTCCCAGGTGTGGGGGTTTCAGTCCCAGAAGTGGGATTACCTGCCTCAGAAGTAGGCGGGGGAGGTGTGACCATGTGCCCACCTTACCCAAATAATAGCCACCTTGTATTATAAAACAGACCTCACAGGACTAGTCAGGGGAGATTAGAAGATCCCCTCCAACAGGCCTGTTATCCCCATGGGTAAAAGAAGGACAGTGGGGCAGCTACCCGGGGCCCCAAAAACAGTCCCAGACAGTCCTGCAAAAACTGGTAATAAGCATTTCCTCCTCTGACATGAAGGGCATACTGTCAGACCTTATAGACTAGTTAATTAGTAATAACGGAAGATAAAATGAACAGGAAGTGTAATTTCTAGAAGTAAATGATATCACCCCCACAGCCCTGTTTTTAATCTACATTTTCATATCTCTTTTTCCTTGTTGTCTTTTAGTAATAATTAAGATGTACTTTTGCTCCTTTGCACGGCTAATGGTGGATTTTGACCCTTGCCACATTGTGAGGCATTTTTATAACACTTTCTGCTCCTGTTAGGACCTAATGCACGGGAACATTGACGGTCACTCATGTAATGTTTAACTTGAGGCATCTCTCACTTAAATGATACGTTATTTTTTTACTAAGGCGAGGAGAATTTTGCAAAATGAAACTAAATTTATAATTTATAAGAGAAACTGGATCAAGGTTTCAGGGATGCGAGCAATCACCTAGAACAGTCTATTGGTTTCCATAGTGATTTCTCCATGTTTAGCGCTTCACCTTATAATTGCACTGGCTTTACCTAAAAGGGCTTTCAACATTTTACAGAACTATTCAGGATGTTTCTAATGCTGCATTTAGCCTCAAAAGCCAAGTGGAACGGCATCTTTATTTATAAAACGACACTTTTCTCAAGTGGACAGAAACATCCTTACCGTGCCATCTGCGGGCATGTCGGCTACTGAGATCTCTGCTGATCCTGTAATCAAACACATTGTTTGTTTCAAAATCAGGTAATATAAATGTCTTAAATATACTTAGAACATGCGCTGAGAGATGCTGCTGAGTTCTCTCCTTAATAAATATCAAATATGAAGACAATTTCATGACGGACTGCAAAAAAAATCTTTTGCTTAATTGAAATGAAGGCACATTTAGTTTTCCCGCTCTTTTTAGTGATAAAAAAAACCCTCAGAAATCGTATTAATTATTCTCTTCTTTATAGACAATAATCACAGATATTATCTACCTTATGAGGTCTCGTAAGAAAAAACATGGCTATTCCCAGATATCTTAAGATATTATCAACAAATATATATGTATTAAAAAATGGTATTATCTAAATGTAGTTTTCAATCATTACAGATAATCTAGAATACCGTTGTCCATCAGTTAACCTGCGGGTTGAAGACATTTTTATGTTTGGTTGGAACCCTGACCTTGAACTAAAGGTTATTCACTAAAGAAACATAAACATTCACTGACATACTAACATAATCGTAATTTATAAAAAATAATTATAAATTAGCACAATAGTTGAATTGGTTAATTCTTGGCACGGACCAGACGGTAGAAACAAACACCGATTACGCAAATATATGTGAGAATGGCTGCATTGTTACAGGACATATAAAAGTAATTTTGGCTGAGTAGCCTTAGGTTGCAAGACTACAAGTCCCATCACCCGCATGGTGGCATAATGATCGAACTGAGAGTGGGTTACGGATAGCTGGGGAGGGCAGCTCCTGTAAATCTTACCTCCGTTTGGTGTGTTCTTATGTATAACCGCATATTCTGTGTTTCCTGAAGAACAAATTGTAATTTAAGCAAAATGTTATCATATTCACAGTTTCCTGCGGCGTGTTTCTGGAGATGACGGGGATTGTTGATCCCAAAATTTAGTTATTGAAGCCAAAATAGCAATATATGGTGGCACTTTGGCCAGGACCTTTGTATCGACAGAGGACAACACTCTATCTTACTTCCAAGCTGTAAAAAGTAATGATTATAGTTTGTGGTTTATTCCCTACGGTAGGTGTTTTCAGGAGAAGCGCATCTTCCGCATATTTTAATTTTGCTTATTCGGCAGCATTTTACAGAAGGCGCCATTTCTTTCTAGATAAAACGATGGTCAAGGATGGTCCACATGCCAGTGGAAAGCATTAGTATTTTTGTATTTATTTATTTTTTTACCTCAAATAACCGGGTCTTGGTGCTGGTAAAACGTCATGTTATAAGTTCCTCTTGTGTATTGACAATAGAAACTTTTAATAAAATCCAGAATGGATTCCGGCAGGTAGAAGCCGAGCCAACTAGCTCATGGATGGAAGCCGGCCAATTTATCCATCTAGAAACCTTATTATTTTAAGCGTTTACTTCCTGATCTAACCGCATGACTTAGCCACATCCCGTTGTTTTATAAACCTGTTTAGCTAACGCATGTATGTCAGAGACAGCAGCACAACAAAAGAGATTATAAAAAAGCTCGGAATTACAAACTTTTGTCGTAATTTGGGTTAGTTTTTTGAGAATTCACTAACAGAGTAGAATAATACATATAATCTCTAAAACTCTAAAAAAAAAAAAACCCACTGATTTATTTGTCTACTTAATTTTCTGCCTAAACTTTAATTAAATTATATCTATTGAGGTCTGTAAATACCATCATCTAAAAGAAAAGCTATTTTCTATATTTCAGGATGCAATGACTCAAACCTCATTTCATTATTTATAGAAATTGGTTAGTTTTTCGTTACCTTGTTGGTTGGCAGGATTTATTCTAGAAAACAAAATAATGCAATTAAATAGGAGAAAATATATACAATAAAGAACCAAACAATAAAGTCCATTTCTAATTTAGTAATTTACTAAATGCCAAGTTTTAACTGTTCAAAAAAATGTCTAATTATATTATACTTTAATTCCGAATTATTGACTAATTTCTGGAATCCCAGGTTTAGACCCATTGATTTCATTACAAACATGGGTTAGAAGTTTGTACTTAGATCTCGCGCTAACTCCAAATTTAACATCTAATTTAAATACTAAAAAAATAATTGTTTATAATAAAGTTAATTTTTCTTTGGTTTCAAATAAAGAATTGTCATAGTAAGGGGGAGTGTTTGGCCAACTTGGCTTTTAGTAAAGAAACTTAAATGGATCAATGAATTATAAATGTCCAGTTTGTGATCTTGAGATCAGATTTAGACTACATAAAAATTCAGATAAAAAAAGAATTGCATTGTAAAATTTAGCAATTTGTAAAGTCCTAACGTGCCCGACTAAGAGGCGGACTAAATTTTCTAGATTATATGAGTTGGTTAAAGATTAATTACAAGCCGTAATATATCTAGGAGACGAGGTATCTTGAGATTGTCAAGAACTAACCTACACCGAAGATGTTAAACAGATGGTGCCTTTTAGTAGGCAGATTAAAAAAAAATTGTAAAGACATTTTTTTTAAAAAAAAAATAACAAATTGTCCAAAAAAATTGTTATTATTTTTTTCTGGATGATTTGTACTAATTAGTATTACGGAAATATGTATTTCTGTATTCTATAAAATCATAACATGTTTGATGTGCGCATGGGTGGGACGTTCTACCTGGGCATTAGACTAATTATAAAATGATAATTTGTGGTATTGCATCAGTAGCCTACCAAAAAAATATGGCTTTGCTAAAATGTTTAATTACTATTACAATATGTTTTATTTAGCAGAGTGGCAGTTCTTTATTAGCCTGGATACCTCCGAGGGAACACAATCGGGATGGAAAATGTGGGTTTCAAGAAATATCAGCTAATCCCACTCTGTAATTATTAAAGTGAATCCTAAACAAGATATTTAGGTAAGTCCCATTATAAGGTTCCTTCTGTACATGGGACTGTTTAGAAGGAATACTATACATAACTTATGTATTTGCCCCAACATAGTGTAAGAGTTATACTCACGTCATAAGTCATCAAGCTGATGCATAATGTATACCTTTGCTTACAAATGGATGAATCAATCGTATGAAAGGTGATGCAATGAACATATGAGGTCTGCGTGTAATTTAGCATGTATCAGGATGCAGTGGATGTGCTGTATTAGCGGTATTTATCATGCTTGTCCATGCATATAAGTGGCACTTACCCGGAGGTCTTAGCCTTTGCTTTCTCTGTAGGACAGAGAAGGGTTAATGAAAAAAGCAGCAGCACATATAGATAGCAACCAAAGAAGAGAGAAGAGTAACTAAATCACAATTCCCAGAAACAACCCGACAGGCGCTAGGACATTAAGCTCGCAAAACACAGCAATCACCGCCAAAACACACATCAACGTCAACCGCCAAGTGCTCTACCCTTAGAACCTTGACCCAAAATGGATTTCAAATTCATTTTGTGTTGAATTCTATTTCATGCTTTTAAACCAATTTTTTTTTAGATACCACATTACATCTGAGATTTAAAGGTGTTGTTCCACTTAAAATATCAATTGCACCTTCTAGTATGTTAAGCAAATAAACCGTAGCAGATCGGCCATTACATCATTTGCTTTGAAGGTTTAATCACATTAAATAATTTAGCACAGGATCTTTTAAGAAGCTTTTTTTCCCCCCTGTTTATATGGCAACAACCTATCGGTGCCTGCTTTTGAGTCATATGACAATTAAGTTGTTGAGGTCAAAAATTATAAATAAGGAAAACATTTTAGTTGATCATGAATACTCAAGATGACGTTTCTAACGCTGTATTTGATTACAGTGTTAAATTAAGCAGAGTAAGTGGAACAGCACCTTTAATGCACGTTTTAGCAGATAGCAAGATTGCCTGTTATTTATATAAAGAACAGTATCCACAGCCCGTTAATACCACGCCATAAATATTTATCTCCCGATCATCGCACACCCTGATCACCAACAGTTTTCGTTTCGGTCATTGGTTACTCATTGCCAACTCTTCACAGACCTTTGACACCAGTAAGAAGGAAATTTGCATAGAGGCTCGGGAGGAAGGATTATTAGAGAAGTTCCCGGTAAAAAATAAACGTCAAAACCACGTTAAGATCAATTTTCTTTCAAATTTGTATTATCTATTTTGACAACCCTACTGAGATCATCCAAAGGGTTGAGGAACTGGGTTGCTGCAAGTGTAGTATGGATTATGGCTAATTATTTGGGACAATTTTTTTTGCATTATGATGGGACTGATTGGTGCAAAATAAGCTGGTCTTAAATTTATTATCTCCATAATTTAAAGGGTGGAAAAATGTACTAAACAAGAGTACTGCTTTCTAGATAGAGCATCTTGCAGACCACATTTTCAGCACATATTAACCTGCGTTTAGCGAATTATAGTTAAACGGATCAAAGGTCGGTGAGATATAAGGAAAAAGAGAAGTAACGGGAGCTATAATTACACACACAGACAATCATGTAACTTATATACAAATACAACAAGTGCAATGCTAACCAGAGACACAAAAGCCAAATGCAAATGCACACAAAATAGTATCAAACCCCAAAACAGTGAAAACGGAGATACAATCCAATGAGAGGCAGAAGAGAGAGACACTTGAATCACTTTATAGGGTTTGTTGGAACTTTTATTTTTTTTTCTAGGTGTTTTATTTATGATGTCACGCATGTTTTTGAGTCTGTAACGTGATCAAGTAAAGCTTGCCGGTGCTTCATCTGTTATACTATAGTTTCCTGGTTAGAGGTGTATTTGTCTTGCTAAAAAGAAGAAGAGTAATTCCTGGTCAGTCTCTTGGGACATCCTAACGCCAGGAGACGTCTCCCGGTATTTCTCAAAAATATCATGACAAATGAGATGTTTTGGGAATGTATTAGCATTATTATTCATCTTGTAACTACAGACCAGTAAGTGTTGCTAAGGTGCTAGGAAATTAATTGAGAAACTAATTGATGACTGATCTAACATGAGATACGGTAACTTGATTGATGATGGCATAGCGTTCCATCAGAGGATGCTTGCCAAGAACATGGAAGGGCACTTGGTAATGTGTCATGCACTACAATGGTTTAGATTATATGTGATGGATTATTATGCCATATGTGACAGTCATGTAGGATTGGTGGTGGAAGGGAGGTATGTTTCTCCTAGATTCCTTTCCTATGTGGAGTAACACCTGAGCCTTCCACCTGCTAGGTGATTAATTAAGTGTATTAGAGGGTGGATATAAAAGGGAAGCCAGGAGGGCAGGTAGCTCTCTGATGGAGGACACAGAAAGCCTGTCTGTGGAAGAGACCTGTGAGTAAAGGTTGCTGGACATATTATGTTATGGTAAGTTGGCAGAGAGAAGCTCTCCAGCTGGTAGTGAGGGACATCCTATGTATAGTAAGTGCCGGACAGGCAAGGTGTTTCTTTTGTTACTGTGATATTTCTTTTGTCCCTGCAACCTTTCTAATAAACCTGACCCTGTGTCAGATTGCACGAATTTACTGCTGTGTGCCTGGTTTAAATGAAGATAGCGCTTGTCCCTTGACCTCAGCGAGGGGCGATCCCAGACCTACCTCACACAGGCTATTGAGTAAATTGTAAAATAAATGATGAGGGCTAGAACATGAAAGTTAGGTTCCATGGACTGGTCAAAAAAGCCATCATGTGGATAAATTATTTGGGTAAAGCCTTGAGTCATGTGGATACGGTTGAGAATGGTGCTCAAATTATTGTCAGGGGGCAAATTTAAATAGTTTCAGGGGCAAGGAATTCATCTTGTCCTAATTTGTGGAAACATATGTCTAGTTGGATATTATGACTATGGAAGAGGTAACTAAGGTGTGACTTATGAGCTCCTCATAAGTCAGATATTTGAGTGATTCATGGACTGAAGAGCTCGCTGACCACCAGGATATGTCTTCGTCAATGAATCATCCGAATCAGTGATTATTAAAATATCTGGTACATACAAAACACTTGCTACAACCTAAACCTTGTCAAGCTTCTCATTCGAGCCTCATGCTTTGAAGAACCAAAGCACCATAAACTCCTGTAGGGAATAGGCAATAGGAACACAAGCAAGACCTATCTGCCCCCTTCATGAGACACATGACCGCTATTATTTAAAATGTAATTTACAAACATGATAAATAAGATGGATTGACAAGGAAGATTATCAGACATATAACATACTTTTCTTCTCCTTTATGATAAAGTAGATAATGATTCCAATGATGGCCACCCCTGCGAGTACTCCGATCACGATGCCTGCAATCTCGCCACCATCCAGTCCTCCTGGTGGCCTAGGAGGAACTGACAAAATCGTAGCAGTAGTTAGTGAAGTTAGTGGATCTGTAATTAAATAGTTGAGATGAGATGTATATCAATTATTACTATCCTGTATGGCATGTCGTTGTAGAAGATGCATAAATATATCATCACAGAAACATTATGGGGTGATGTATAGAAACAATAATTCTGGCGTAAAGTTTGAATGGTCTTTTCACCCTATGGACCAATAGAATGGTCCAATCAGCAGGAACATTCCGAAAGTGAGCACAAACTTTGCATCAGATAAATATCCCCCAGTATGATATTGAACATATAAGAGCATATTATATATTATATATTATATATTACATTATAAAGTAATATATATAGAAATATATAAACTTGTATGGCTAAAAAGTCACAATTTCAGACTATGAAACAGATTCAGAGATCATTAAGGATAGAGACATAGAATTTGGTGGCAGACGAGAACCATTTGACCCATATTGTCTGCTCATATTATAGCCAAAAGGTATGGCTAGTTTAAAAACCATCTTAATTGTTGATCATGGGCACATTTTGCTGATTAAAGCAGAAAATCAAGCAAGAATCTTTTACGACAAGTGGGCTATGGTTCTGGCTAACAGAAATGGATATCAAATAACTCTTCATAGAACCATGGCCGACAAGAACAAGTCTTAATGGACCATTTGCCAATGCACCTGGACTGTCACTGCTCTCTGTATGTACTCTCAGTGATATATCTTTGGTAAAGGTAGATTATGGAGATTGTTCTAAATCACTGGCTTTTTATCATACAATATTTTTTTTAAGATTCATTTAACAAAATGTTAAAGGCCTAATAACCAGGAAAGTAAATAAAGTCTTGTATTTAGGTGAACTTACCTGGATTCTCTGTCACATTGACCACAAAGAAAAAGCTTGAGGTCCCAAACAGGTTATGCGCTCTACATTCGTAAGTTCCATTTTCATTTGGCGTCGCTGAAAATACCGTTAGAGTGGACACATACTCAGTAGAATTCACCTTGAACTTTTCTCCATCGGTAACAGGGCTGGGCTGTGGCGCGTAGCGGTACCATGTGAAAGTTGCAGGTAGAACCTGAGCTTCTGGTACTAAAGACCTAAGTGCCATAGTACTGGGGATCAGACTCACTATTAAATTGACCGATGTGCCTTCTGGCACTTCCGATGTGCTTTCATTCTTGAAATTCTCAGCCTTTGGTGCACCTAAAGTCAAGGACAGAATATTAGAGAGTACAAACATTTTGCCTACATTACTAATATCTGAATGATACTAAACAGGAGTTCTATTATCGATAAATAGGTCCAACCAACATTGTATTTGGAAGCCCTATTTACTGTCCACCCTTTATTGAGTATGTTCTGCCCATCAAGGATGCAAAATTGTTTTTGGTTCCAGGAACACCCATTTTGTGGACCATGTTGGTAGCCTGAGCTCTGGACCAGGTTCCTCCGCATTCTATTTACTCAAATGGTCATGTCCCATGTTTGTGCGACTGACAACGTGTAACAAATAGACTACAGAGGCTACTGTCATAATGCCTCTTCACTCATTAGTACTTATGACTGGTAAGCAGGTTCACAGGGATTTAATTCAGGTCTTTGCTGTCTGTAGTCCTTTCCGCTGCTTATATTTATTCTGGTCTTCTCCAAGTACCACCTGCTTTTCTGATTAAAAATTGGTGTTGCTATGTCTTTCACTTTTGGTCGAGCCGGCAGAAACTCCTCCCTGTTGTCCAGCCTTTTGGTCCTTACAAGTGTCCACATGGATGCTTGTGAAGATCTTCCTTATGTTATGGGCAAGTTTGACTCCAATGTAACCACCCGGTGGTGTTATATCACCCTGTTGAACTAGCTATGAGTATAACCTATGCCAACCTCTCACCAGTGGCTAAGAACATAATCATTGTCAGTGTCTCACCTAATTTAAGTGCACAGGCTACCTCTTTTACACCTTGGGAACCATGGCACAACAGCTCTTCTCCAGGCTGAGTTGTGTTGAAGTTCACGTTGTTAATCACTCGATCTTGGCGTGTTTCATTTATATTTTGGAACTGCATGCGCACATTTGCAGGAGGGACACCACCTTCCCAAGAACACTGGAGCTGGACTGTTTCATTATGGGCACTTGCAGAGCATTTAATGTTGTCATCTGGATGAACTATAAAAGAAAATCAAGAAACCAATTTAAAATTTGAAAGATACGTGTGAAAGAGAAGAGGGATGGTGCGACCAGGGAATGGTGGGAACAAAAGAGCTGGGGAAATTATTTAAGAGTCCCATGCATGGGAGTCACCACGAAAAGAAAACTCTTGCGTCTGCCTCAGTGATCGCCTGCATTAATGTACTGATGATCAAAAACACGAACCCGAAATGTCACATACGTAAAATTGTCACGAACAGCCACATACGCCTTGACTTCACAAAGCCATATGGATAATATGCCAAAGACCTTGTGGAGACCCAATGCTTCCATGGCAACTGGAGGCACAAGATATTTACTACAGGAGTTTTGTAGGGTAAAAAGTGCTACTTATCTGTAAATGCCACGTGTAATGTTGGGTTTCAGACGGATTACTGCTGTTACTCACAGGCTAGGCTTAGATTCAGTGGGTTACTAGTCATGTTATTCACAGAGTTCTTGGCCGTGCAGGTGAACGTTCCTTCTTCACTCCGTTGGACAGGGCTGATAGTGAGGGTCGAGTTATTTTGGTTAAAGTGGTATCGGGGGTCTGCTGGCAGTCGAGTTCCATTTAAATTCCAGGAAAATTGGACTTCGGTTCCGAGGGCCGTACAATTCAGAGACACTGAATCCACTCCTACCCACAGCAACTTGTTAACGCTTTCGTTACTTTGTAACATTACTTCAGAGACAGGAACTGAAAAGCAGAAAAGATAAATTAGATGACCGAGACTACAAACCCTGAAAATACAACACAACGGGAATCTAAAGTCTTGATCAGTGATTATTGACTAAAAGAAAAGAAATTACCGCCATATTTCACATAGGGGTACAGATTAAGATCTTAATGTTGAATATTCCTTTAACCCACTTACTGAAAAATTACAGACCAAGATAAATCAGTTGCATAGGTTCTGTTTGTTATGAATGGACATTTATACTCCGACCCAGAGGACCGGGTTCTCACCTCTCACTCCCACATGTAGGGGGGCGCTGGTGCTGTTGCTGATGGGGTTATGGATGGTGCAGGTATAGTTCCCTTCATCACTCTGTAAGATTGGGTGGAAATTCAGGTTGGGTCCCTCACAGGTGACGTGGGCCTGGGAGCAGGCATCTTCTTCGCCACGGTGAAAGCTGTAAGAATCCACAGTCTGACCCTCGGCATCACATTGAAGGGTCACATTGGTGCCATTAACTGGATGGCTATCACTAGCAGGGAGAAAAGTGAAACCTGGAGGCGTGAGGATACCTAGAAATGAGATTAAAAACATCAACAGGTAGGAACTCCAGCCATCGAGTCGATTTTAAATATGAAAATCTCTGCTTAAAACATAAAACTTTATTAATATTTTTTCTGTATAATTCTTATCAAATTATGTTGTAGCCCCTCCTTCATTTTTATCTAGTATTTCCTAATTAATACCCTTTAGGGGGTCGTGATACTGCCACAAATGCCCTTCACATTGATGTGGGATTATGAGAAATACCATAATAGACGGCAATGGATATCTTTTCAAATATTATTCAGTTTATTCATTTACCAATTTACAATATCATAAACCTAATTAATAAATTATAACAGCTTATGTATGTATATTGTAATTCACAATCATATAACCAAAAGGATCAACCTCCCTGTGTCCTTTAACCCATCACACAATTGTACACAAATTAGAAAAATAGAAAAATACTTGCAAATCTCTAATGTAACTTTAATATTAATATTAAAAGTGATAAAGAGATCAAGTCACATATCATAGAAAAAGAGAAGGAAATTATAGATTGTATAACTTCCTGCCAAGTAACGCCGACAGCTGATGGGAAATCTATATGTTTCATGTTTAATCCACTCTGTTTCCCTTGGTTTGTTCATATCTTTTTACTTAATTGTTATAGTAATAAAATCTAACTAAAAAAAATTATAAGATTAATTAATAAATAATTATGTTATTTCATTTTCTTCTTCATCTTCTTCATTATTTCTTATTTTTTATTATTATTTTATTATTGTTATTATTCCGACTATCCAATAAGCTGGGGGGTTTAACAAGAGGCAGTCGATGTGTGGTCCCGAGATGGAAGTGGGTGGGACTAGAGGCGTGGCCACGTGGAAGCTGCAGCAGCACAGATCTCCACTTGTTTTACAGCTCCCTGAATCTGTCAGGAGAGATCAGAGGATCCTCCTAACCGGCCCATGATCCTCCTTTCCACCCAATAGTGAGGTAGTTGGCAGCTACCCAGTACAGTGCCTGAAAATCAGGACTATACTACTAAAACCGTGACAGTGGGAAGCTATGCATAGTGTGTTCATTTTACAGCAACCTTAAGGAAGGACATCAGATTTTGTGAACAGAAAAAAACATTACTTTTTAAATTTGATGAAAGGAAATTATCTGGAAAGGTGAAGTTTGAAAACATAAGTCACTTGATCTTTAGTAAATATTTTCTTTAAATATTTGCTGAGTTGGGCGCGTAATAATACTCTGTGGTAACGAGTAATAAATTGGGTAGCAAACTACAGAAATAAGATGTCCTGTAGTAATTTGCACCAGGTTGGTCACCCCAAAACTCTTAATGTGTTATTAGCAGGAACCTCTAAAGGGCTTGGAGCTCTGCCTTTCTTACCCCATTATATCAAGAATTACCCCAGTGGCCCAAATCCTTACACAGGGTATCATC
>VKOC01003068.1:0-16712 GCA_009364415.1 Spea multiplicata
CCCAAACACCCCATGCCCCTAAATGAACCCTAAACACCCCATTAACCATAGCTGCCCTTAAATTAACCCCCACCTCCCCTAACTTTCAGTAGCCCAAATAATATATATATACACATATACTTACAGTTAGATGAGTGTCACAGCCATGTGGTTCTGGCCTGGAGAAGGAAGGGGCGGGGCCAGTTGTCACGGTGATTACAGGGAGGGGGAGTAAGTAGGAGCTGCTGCTGTGAGACGGTGAGTCAGACTAAACGGATTATATAATGAGGGGGATTT
The DNA here is from genome assembly GCA_009364415.1 of Spea multiplicata. Lineage (NCBI taxonomy): Eukaryota > Metazoa > Chordata > Amphibia > Anura > Pelobatidae > Spea > Spea multiplicata. The sequence continues at coordinate 277 of VKOC01003068.1, forward strand.
TTCAGAGCGTTTGCTCTGAAAAACCCTCATTTTATAATCGATAATAATCGATTCAACTAATCGATAATAAAATTCGTTTTATCGATTAGTTGTTGCAGCCCTAAACATTTTATATCTACAAGGAAAAAAGGATCATTCTTCCTGATACGTGCATGAAATGTCAAACGTAGAGTGTGAAAACCTAAAAGCGGTCCATCTAAAAACATACCATATAGACTTGCAGATGAGCCAGCCGGCTGATACCATGGTTGCCTGCTGTTACGTAAAACAGGATCTGTTCTGGGAAACAAACATTTTTTATGCAAAATGTGTCAAATTAATAAAAAATCTGGGTCTTCATTATCGGATTTTGTAAAAAAAAATGAAGATTCCTTTTTGCAATACTGTCAATGTAGACAACCATCTTCATCTTTGTCAGTGCTGTCTGCTCCGTTGTCTTCATATATTAACCCCCTCAGTCCCAGGGGTTTTTTGGACTTCAAATCCTGGAGCAAATTGGAAGAAAAACCTATTTTATATATATTTTCCCCTCTGAATCCTCACAAAATTAGGTAATGTGATGGAAAATCCCCTCCAAGTTTATCAATTCAGGTGTACTGATTTCGGAAATACCTAATTTATATAGAATTTCCATACTTTCCCAGCACTTATAGGGTACATGCTATAAGGTGTACATTATTCTTTACAAAGCCGTAAAATTTTTACATTAGGTATGATGGGATTGCAACTCTAATTTTAAACAAATAAACCAAAAATACCCAAAAGGATATATTTCTGTGTTGCATAAATTTTTTTGCACAGGGTATGTTACGGCAGAGAAACCCGGCCAAAATTGTTTAGCTGCATCACCTGATTACGGAGATACCCCACTTCCTTAGTTTTTATTCTTTCTAGAGGGCCATATCCATCCCTTACATTTAGTACCGGATAGTATTTTTCATACTTATGGCTTAATGGGTTTGGGGGTTGTGAACGGGGGCAGGAGGATTATACCTTTTAAATGTTGTGTTAGGACAATGGCATGTAAGGGTTTTTTTGTTTGTTTTTTTTGTTTTTTAGGTTTTGAATTTTTTTAAATTTTTTTCTATTTTGTAATTTTTTTATTTTTTTTAAAAAACATTGCACAGTTGGTTGCAGTATGGTTAGAGGTCCTCTTAGGGACCTCTTTAACATGTTATTAATGTGATTTGTGTTTTAGCATGGGAGAAGAGTGAAAAACATGGTTTCTCACTCTACTCTCTGCGATCCCCCTCCACCGATCACACTGTGATCTCTATGCAACTCCCCACAGATTTGCATAGAGATTGTCTGTGATCAGTACATAATCTGAGCGATGGGATAACCCAGCAGGGTCTAGACAGACCTTGCAGGGAATATCCTGTCCTCAGATGACCTTCCGGGTGACGTCAGCAGTGACGCAACCCGGAAGGGAATGCCGATCGCGCATTTAAAACTGTAACAGTTTTCTGACATTCCCACCAGACTGATCTACCGTGTAGCAGCAGGGATGTGTCCCTGCTGTTGCAAGAAGGTAAGGACGTACCGGTACATCCATAGGTAATTCTTGAGATTCATTTTATGAAGGGGTTAAATCATCTTTTAATTCCAGACTTTAAAAACGAACACCAAACCATATCCAAAGAAATACTCACTGGCCACTTTATTAGGTACACCTGTTCAATTACTTGTTAACACAAATAGCTAATCAGTTGGCAGCAACTCAATGCATTTAGGCATATAGATGTGGTCAAGACAACTCGCTGAAGTTCAAACCTAACATCAGAATGGGGAAGAAAAGGGAATTTACGTGACTTTGAATGTGGCATGGTTGTTGGTGCCAGGCGGGCTGGTCTGAGAATTTCAGAAACTGCTGATCAAATGCACAGCACGTCGAACCTTGCACCAGATGGGCCACAGCAGCAGAAGACCACACTGGGTGCCCCTCATGTCAGCTAAGAACAGGAAACTGAGGCTACAATTCGCACAAGCTCACCAAAATTGGACAATGGAAGATTGGAAGAACATTGCCAGGTCTAATGAGACTCGATTCCAGCTGCAACATTCAGGTGGCAGGGTCAGACTTTGGCGTAAACAACATGAATTTATGGATCCATCCGTGTTGTGGGGGACATTTGCTTGGCACACTTTGGGCCCCTTAGTACCAATTGAGCATTGTTTAAACGCGACAGCCTACCTGAGTATTGTTGCTGACCATGTCCATCCCTTAATGACCACAGTGTACCGATCTTTTGATGGCTACTTTCAGCAGGATAATGCACCATGTCACAAAGCTCACATCATCTCAAACCGGTTTCTTGAGCAGGACAGTGAGTTCACTGTACTCCAATGGCAACCACAGTCACCAGATAGAGCACCTTTGGGATTTGGTGGAATGGGAGATTCGCATCATGGATGTGCGTGATGCCATCATGTCCGTATGGACTGAAATCTCTGAGGAATGTTTTCGGCACCTTGTAGAAAGTATGTCACGAAGAAAGAAGGCAGTTCTGAAGGTAAAAGGGGGTCCGACCCGGTACTAAAAAGTCGTACCTAATAAAGTGGCCAGTGAGTGTACAGTGGATCTAAAAAGTCTACACACCCCTGTTAAAATGCCAGGTTCTTGTGATGTTAAAAATTGAGAGAAAGATAAATCATGTCAGAACCTTTTCCACATTTAATAAGACCTATAACGTGAGCAATTCAATTGCAAAACAAACTGAGATCTTTGCGCATAAGTGTGCGCACCCTCTTATAACTGGGGCTGGGGCTGTGTTCAGAATTAACCAATCACATTCAAACTCATGTTAAGCATTAGTCATTACACACCTGCCATAATTTAAAGTGACTGATTAATCACAAATAAAGTTCAGCTGTTCTAGTAGGATTTACCACACAGTGGTATATAGGGGGTATAAGGCAAGCCTGGGGGAGACGTGCATAACTGGGGGGCAGGTTGGTAAATAAAAGGAAATAAAAACAAAATATTTTTCTCAATCATAGCTTTTATTAAAAAAAATAGTTTACATAGTTTACATGAATTAACATTTACTGGTAAAACTTTTTTCTAAAGGGTCGTCTCATATTCAGGCCCTTTCTTTTTTTCCTAAGAAATATTCAGATTTGGGGGGGTCGTTTTATAATCTTATAATTGAGCAAATACGGTAGTTTTTGTTCAGCCGTGAAAATTTCTTGGCTTGAAAGGGCTTTGCACAGTCGTTTGGGGTCATGTTGTAAGCCTGGGACATTGCAATATAACAAACAAAAGTCTTGTAATGCTGACACAACTGCATGGGATTCTGAGTAGGCATGTGCAAACAAGGTTAACAGTGACCATTTTTTGCCTCTTTACCCATTTTAAATATGGATCCCTTGGAGGAAATGGCCCCTGTGCTAGACAACCTTAAAACAAAGGCTGGTAAAGGGGTGTAGAAGCCAGATCACCACTCATGGAAATCTGTTTAATCATTTATGGGACTCATACACTGGACATATATTAGTCGTATATATTGGCACCCGGGGTGGATTCTGTATGTGGCACATACCCCCCCCACACACAAAAATGAATGTTGGCAAGAATATTTATTTCACAAATTTTGTAAACTTTATGTCAACTGGAAAAAACTAGAAATCTGAAAAAATGAACGTATAAATAAATTGTTTAAATAAATAACATTTACTGAACAGATATGATACAGCATACCTTCCATTACTTTATTGATGGTAGTGCAGCATAACCCCTATCACTATACGGTAAGCCAGACTTTAATGTGGTAGGCCTCTGCCCCTAAAACAGCCTCCCCGTGCCACCGCTGCCCCTAAAACAGCCTTACTGTGCCACTGCTGCCCCTAAAACAGTATGCCGCAGCTGCCCCTGAAGCAGCCTCCCCGTGCCGCAGCTGCCTCTGAAGCAGCCTCCCCCTGCCGCAGCTGCCCCTGAAGCAGCCTGCCTATTGCACCTCTGCCCCTGAAGAATCCTGCTTGTGCCGCAGCTGCCCCTGATGTAGCCTGCCTGTTGCACCTCTGCCCCTAAAGAAACCTGCCTGTGCCAACTCTGCCTCTGAAGCAGCCTGCCTGTGCCACCTCTGCCTCTCTAAACAACCTGCCTGTCCCATTTCTGCCCATAAACACTCACTTCATTAATTCATTAATTCACCCATTTACTCTCCCACACCCCCTTACCTCTCTTGCAGATTTCACTGGTTTGGGGGCCGACCAATCATCACTGGTGCCACGCAGACATCTATGTGGGCCGAAGCCGCCTAAGGCGAGCCTGCAGCTCACTGCTGTGGCACCCGCGCACTGTGTGAGGAAACTTTCGCCGCCAAGGTTCCTGCTTCCCCTGCATGGGAAAAGAGTTTCCTCACACAGTGCGCACTGCCCCCCCTCTGGCCCCCCCTTTAGGTATGCTGCTGACTTGTGTAAATAAATAAAAAGTGCTAAAAAATTATATTTAAAGTTGTTTCTGATACTAAACTTTTGCATACTACATAGTTGCATAGGCTGGAAAAACCCACGTGTCCATCAAGTTTAGCCTTTCCCATATCTGTTAATTGCTGTTGATCCAAAAGAAGGCAAAAAAATCCAGTTTGTAGCCCTTTCCAGTTTTTCAACAAACTAGGAAAGAAATCCTTTTTGAAACCCGAATAACAGTCAGATCTATCCTTGGGTCAAGAAGCTATTTCCCCATAATGTAAAAATTATATCCCTGAATATTATGCAAGTATTCATCCAGTTGCTGTTTAAACGTTTGTATAGACTCTGATAAAACTACCTCTACAGATAACCTTTCTTAGTTAACCTGCCTTTACACACACACACACACACACATACACATACACTGCCTTTACACACACACATACACTGCCTTTACACACACACACACACATACATATGTGACGATACGGATACCTGGAGCAGCCTCTTCCCCAGGATGTATCGTCCAGAAAGGAGCGTTGCTGAGACCGGGGTCAAGTCTGTGACTATATCTCCCCCAGGATGCTGGTCTCACTACGGTAAACTTTTGGAGCTAGGCTGAAGGGTCAGTAGATTGTAGCAGGTTTGACCTGAGCTGGGGTAGACATCGAGTCCTTTAGCCACTGGATAGGAAGGCATGCATTGATCCCTCTGCCTCCAAGTACAGCCCTTTCAGAGGCTGCCAAGTGTTAAGCTCAATGCTGACAGATCCGAAGACTCTGCCGCAAACCTCCCAAGAAATGGACGCACACCAAACTCTTGGGGAAGACTTCTCTGTTTATTGCAAGGCATACAAGGTTATATAGGAAAACAAGGGGTGGGTAAAACACTACAAACAACCAAGTACTTTGTATACAAAAAGAAAGTTAACATAAGGAAATTAACTCAGGCATTTAGTTAATACAATACAATAGTTCACACCACAACAAAGGATCAATACCATCACCTCAAGATAATGGTATTGCAGACTGGAAGCAGCACCAATAAACATAACGTGATTATACAAGGCAGGAACTTTTAAACACATGAAATACATCCTGGGAGACAATAGTTCACACCACACCACAACAAAGGGTTAATAACATCAGCTCCAGATAATGGCAGTACAGACAGGAAGCAGCACCAATAAACATAAAGGGATTATACAAAGAAGGAACATCAGTTTGAAAATACAAAATACACATTAATCCTTGTATGCCCACAAGTCTCAGACGGCTACCATCACAACATACACTGCCTTTACACTGCCTTTACACACACACACATACACTGCCTTTACACACACACACACACAAATACACTGCCTTTACACACACATAAATACACATACATTGTCTTTAAACACCAGCTTACAAATACCTATAATGCTCTTACACCTTCCCACACACACAAGCTTACAATCACACACATACATACACATTAGCTGCCCTTACACCCCTTTCTCCCCATCTCTTACCTAGTCATCCTCCATCCTGTGGTGGGAGCGCAAGGTCTGTAACTTTACTACTCCTTCATCACTACGCGCTGGCTATTGATACAGAGCTAGGGGGTACGTCATATACCCGCACTCTGCATTATTTGCCGACATGTAGTGACGGACCTCACGCTCCCTTATGTTGAGCCGACAAGAGGGAGATTGTGCGCCCCCTCGCAGCTGCACTCGAGGTTAGTACCAATCTATCTAAATTATCTGCAACAAAGTATTATCCTGCTTGCATTGTATTGTATTGTCACACCTTACCTAGTTTAGTATCAAATGCAAACACGGAAAAATGACTTTCAACGCCTATTGAAGGTCGCTTATAAATATGTTGAATAAATTGGTCCCAGAACAGAACCCTGAGGGACGCCACTTACCATTTTTGTCCAGCTTGAAAAAAAATACCATTTGACAGCTCTTTGTACTCTACCCAAGAACAAAAATGTTCATCTAGACCAATTTCTTTCAGTTCGAATACTAACCTGTTGCATGGAGCCCTGGGAAAATCCAAGTAGATTACGTCCACTGCAACACTTTGCATTCTACGAAGAAGTAGAAGTATAAAACAAATAAGTTAGTTTGACATGACCTATGTTTCATAAAACCATGCGTTGTTTGCTAATGACGCTGTTCTTCCCAATTAATTCCTGAATATTATCCGTAACGCTTCAATTACTTTCCCAGCCACAGAAGTTAAGCTCACAGGTCTATAATTTCCAGGCAAAGGAGTTTGAACCCCTTTTGAATATAGGAACCACATCTGCTTTCCTCCAATCCTCTGGTACAATTCCTGAAAGAAAATAATCTTTTTTTTCACATTACCTTTCTTCTAGTTGCTGCAGCAATATTTTATTGCACTTATGTGTACATTCAGAAAATAATTATAATTTTAATAAAGACAGGAGGTGAGTATTTTGCATCTCTTCCTTTATTCTCACCAACAGCAGCAAAGAAAGGGTTAACGTAAAAAGTGAAAACAACCAATAGAACAACACACAGGAGGTATATAAACCCCCTAAACCTTCCCCTTCTTCCTCTTTCGTCTGTTGTGAACCGGAGCCGAGGGACATCAGGTAACTGATCAGGACATCAGGTAACTTTTAACGCCCGATATGAGTGCCACAGCTGCAGAGGAAACAAGACAGAAATAAAAAGAGCGAAAAGTTGAAGCACAAGTCCAAACCGCTGCATGGAGAATGTCTCCCAGAGCTCCGCCAGCCCTCAGGGCACCGGAAGCTGCGGTGAAGGTGTCCGTCACTCCCGAGCTTCCAGATCCGGAAGCCAGCGGAAGAAGTCCTCCGTCTGCTGATTCATCCTGGATGCAAAGAGGTCCAGGTGCAGGAGACTCCTCCGCCGATGGATAGCCTGGAAGACCTGGGCATGCAGTCTCCAGTCGCTCGCATCCCGCCAATGCCTCAGAAACTAGTTTGCCAGGAGGTTTTCTGCTCCCGGAAGCTACTCTGCCTGTAGGGTGATATTGCAAGCTAGGCAGAACCCAGGCGGTTGATGTAGCGCACCGCTGACATGTTGTCCATTCTGAGAAAAAGAGAGCAATTTGTGAGGTCTTTGGCCGCGATCAACTCCAGACAGCTTATGTGGAGCGAGCGCTCCTCCAGCGAACAGAGGCCACTGGTCGCCTCTGAGCCCGAAGCGGTACCCCAGCCCAACATGCTGACGTCTGATTCTAGGACAAAGTCCGGTTGGGATCTGAAAATCACCCTCCATATGCTGGAGCCACCAAAGTAATTCCTCGGAGGTAATGTACCTCGGAAGTCAATTGGACAGGTTAGTCGTAAGACGGGGACCTGCGGCGATGTCGAGTCTTGAGACGTTGCAGGGCACGGTAATGGAGGGGACCCGGAAATATCGTCTGAATTGACGGCGAGAGGAGACCCACCACCCGAGCCAGAAGACGGAGCAGGCAGGAATTCGAGCAAAGCAGGCCTCGGATTTTCTTCCGAGCATGGTCGCCTTCAAGTCTATCTCGAAGCCGAGAAAAAGGATACACTAACTCTTCGACAACTCGGATTTGCTTGTGTTGACCAGGAAGCCGAGTGGAGGGACTGGATCACAAATTCCGTCTGGACTCTCGGGAGCTGGAAAATAGCAGGAGATCGTTGAGGTAGACGATGCACCTGATACCCCTGGAGTGAAAGAGTACCATGACCGGTTTTAGGAGCCTTGTAAAGCACCAAGGGGCTGAACTGAGGTCAAAAGGCAGAGCTTTGAATTGCCACATTTGGCTGCCCCAACGAAACTGCAGGAAACGCCTGTGGTCCGGATGGATCGGGACGGAGAGGTATACATTCGTAAGGTCCAACCTGGTGAACCAGTCGCCTTCTGACATAAGGTCTCAGAGAAGGTGGATACCTTCCATCTTGAAGTAGCGTTAGATGACAAACGCGTTGAGGGCCCTGAGGATGATAACTGGGCGGAATTCCTTGGACCGTTTTCAGACCAAGAAAATGGAACTGAGGAAGTCGATCGGGCCTGTCGCCCGTTGGAAGGCTCCTTTTGTCGCAAAGGGAACGAAGTTCAGACTCCACTAGGGCCTGATTGACTGAGGACCTGCGCATAGGGGGATGTCTGCGCACCTGGCGGGGGGGGAGAGACAAAATCTGAAAACCCTGGACCGTTTGGAGGATCCAAGGGTCTGACGAAATCCACTCCCAGTTGTGCAAAAAACGAGATATTCTGCCCGCTACTAGTGGAGGGGAAGAAGGACAAAAAATATTTGTGCTTACCAAATCTGGAGCGGCCTCTAGGGAATCCTGTAGCGCCTCAACCTCTGCTGCCTCCATGCGGGATGAAGGAGCGTTGTTGGAAAGGTGTCCTGTAGGACGTCTGGGCCTGAGGGAAGAATCGGGAGCCTTGGAATGATGAGCGGCTGGCGACCCGGACCCCCGGTCGTCCAGCCCTGGCAGAAAAACGAGGGCCTGTCTGAAAGACCTTCCGCATGGACAACTTGGCCTTATTCCAGGAGGTCCTCAGTGAAACTTGTCTATTTAATTCTTTGACGAAGCCATCCCCAAAAAGAAGTCCATTAGCAGCCGCCCCCAAGTCCTTGGAGCCTAGCTCAGCCAAGCGAGGGTCCATAAGAAATAGAGCCGCTTTGCATAGTTCGGTAGCAATGGCCACGTTGGCGTTGCCCAGGAGACACACCACTTGGAGAGCCCAGTCACGAATGAGCTTACAGTCAAGGGGGGTAGCCTACAGAAAGGCCCTGTCGGCCAGGGATAGGATTTGGGTGACAGGGCCCACCAGATCCAGGAGTTTATCCTGGGCTGATTTAAGTCCCTGTTCTAGCCCTTTTCTAGGGTCTCTTTTATTGAGGGATGTGAGTGAGACCACATTGGGGTCAAAATCAGGTGTCACGGCTACTTTATCAGGTATGCATGGTCATGGACATTCGGCCCTCATCTTGTTGCGTACCTCCTTTGGCAGGGGTTTGCGCAGCCACTTATGTAAATAAAGAGCGATATGCTCAGAAGGGGTCCATTCGGTAGCCCTGGGGTGGCGCATAGTAGTTGGATCAAATAGGGAGGTACCCGTTGGGTCAAGGACCGGGAGGTCCGTAGAGGTGGAGGCCGCATGCGCTATAAGCGTCGAACCCGAAGTTTGTTGGGGCTCGGCCAAGTGGGGCTCATCCAGCAAACATGAAAGAAGTGTGAGTCAAAATCTCTGGACGAGACCAGATTAAATGAGGCTTCAGATCCATTAAAGGAATCAGCCCGCCATTCATTCACCATGGAGAGTGGATCTCGTGAGAGACCCTCATCACAGGCTAGGAGAGGGGTGTCAGACCGTTTGGCAGGGGCCTTACCCTTGCCGGCTGACATACTGCTACCTTTCCAAGGGCACTTAGAGCCAAAAGCCTCCTCTTCAGATTTCTCAGATTGAGACTCTGAGGGCACGGCAGAAGGTCTAGTGGGTGTAGGAGGCTGCCCTTGAGGCATATTAGCTGTCCTTTTGGACACAAAGGATTCCATGGAGTTGGAAAACTTTGACTCCAACCAAGCCATAAAGGCTTAACACAGGGGCTCAACCTGAATAAATCAATGGATATGACAGGGACTCACCCTGGATATATATAGAAAGTGGCTGACCCTGTAGCAGTATAGTATAGCAGGTGCTCACCCCTGTAAAGTTCCAGTCAGGAGATCCGGAATGGAGCAGTGGTAAAACAGAGGCTCACTCAGAAGGTAGAGTGGATAACAAAGGTGTAGGGGCTCACCCTACAAACAGATGATCCGGAGAAACAGCAAAGAAAACGCACAGACCACGAGGAAACACTTTGCCGAGTGAAGAAACTGCCGAAATTGTAAGCTAAAATGGCATCCGGATCTCGGAACTCACGAGATCCGGAGCCTCAACCAAAATGTCCGCCGGGAAACCACGTTAAAAACTAGGTTCTTGGGGACAGCAATATGGCCACCGTGGCAAAATGAGGACAAAACACAAAAATGGCAGCCTTGCCGCCCAAAAGAGAGATGGCCACCGTAAAGGAAAAGCCGAGAAACTGTGAACGATGCCCAAAGCCAAAATGACTAGTCTGACCGACTACCTCCGCTGTCTTGTGCTCCCTTAGCCTAGGACACCACACTTTCCCTGGTTCCCCAGTAACTAGACTCAGTGTAGGGTAAAACCAAACAAAGACTGATTTATTTTGGACACACAGGAATTAGGTGCTGCTGCTGGGGAGATGGACCGGCTGTTCCACCTCCCTGCTTCTGCTGGGGAGGTGGGTTGGCTGCTGTATCTCCCTGAATTCCTGCAGCTTTGGTATGTGCTGGGCAGAGGTCAGCGATGCTCTGCACGGTTGCCAGCGCTTCAGCTGGGGTTAGGGAACCTTATGGGTCAGCCTGCCGCTGGGGAGGGAGGACCGGTTCCTCCGCTCCTGGAAATGTGAGCTGCCGCTGGGGAGATCGGCCGGCTGCCACATCTCCCTGGATCCCTGTAGCCATTGAAGGTGTGGGGCAGAAGCCAGCAGAGCTCTGCCCTGTTGCCAGCTCTTCAGCTGGGTGGGTGCTAGTGGAGACCACAGTCCCATCCACTACACCCAGAAAACTTTAAATTGATGTCAAAGCATCAAAAGAGCAAGTGATCTGACCTGTAGCTACGGTGAGCAGCAAAGAAAGAGGAAGAGGGGGAAGGTTTAGGGGTTTATATACCTCCTGTGTGTTCTATTGGTTGTTTTCACTTTTTACATTAACCCTTTCTTTGATGCTGTTGGTGAGAGCAATTACACAGCAATCCAACATAGAAAAAGAAAGACATTCATGACTAATCAACATAAAATGAAAAAAATGAAAATAAGCAAAAAAGTACTTCAGTACATAATAATGTCATATTAGACAATCATATAGTAAACTTTCAGACTGATACAATATTTTTGAACACCAAAGATGTACGTAAACCTAACATGCCCTAACTGCTTCTACAAATGTTGCTGGTCATAAAAACACTAGGCAAAATACAGAAACAAAGAAATTAAAAGTAAGAGAACAGAAACGTAACACATAAGAAAACTAAATGAATGAACTGTGCCTCCACATCATATTCATATAGAAACTTCCCCCTATTCAGAGTGTTATTCAATGCAAGCTATGTAAGGTTCTTAAAAGATCGTTGCCATTCTACCCATTGTCCCATCCTTCCAAAAACTCTTTTGTGCAATCAAAGTGGACATCAACAATAAGTAACAGACTGAGATGCTCTTCACAGTGTATGGGGTGTGTAAACAAACTTGAGTGATATGCTAATCCCAAAAATATAGTCGGTAGAAATTTGCAGCAAAGCCTGAATATAGTGCAGGAAAAGATAATGTTGATAAGCATGTAGCATAGGATAATAAAGGAAACCTCAGTATGTTTTTTCTACACCTATCACATATTTCCAAGGTGTTACACATGGTAGGTAAGAAGGATGGCAAGAGAGGGCGTCTAGGTACGTGTAACAGCTGTGGGATTGTTTATGGGTATATAAGAATTTCCTGATCTAGTCACACCAAGCAGTCCCTGGGGGCATGTGACATAATGGCTTGTGCTTAAACACCAGTCAGCCATAACATTATGATCATTAATTTCACCTGTAAGTGGTCATAATGTTATGGCTGTTATGGGACGCTTGAAGCCACAATTTAGTACCACTAATCCAATTCAATAAAATATGCATATGGAAATAGAGTAAATAACACAAAACCTTTACTTTTCCTCTCACTGATTTCTGGTCCAAGAAAGTTTTGTCCTCTGAAGAGACTACAAATTCAGGAGGACGTTTTATCGCTAGGAAACAGACAACCAAATACACACCAGGACAGGCTCTGCCACACCGACACCCAGACACACACAAGGACAGGCTCTGCCACAACGACTTCCAAACACACACACCAGGACAGGCTCTGTCACACCGACCCCCAATCACACACACCAGGACAGGCTCTGCCACACTGGCACCCAAACACACGCATCAGGACAGGCTAAGCCACTATGAAGCATAAAAAATGTACACCTTGACAATGCCCCTTGTGTATTAATGCCCCAGCCAGGCCCCCCTTTAGTATTGATTAATGTGTGTTCCGCCCCACAACCTTGTGTATTGCCCCCCTTTGTGCATTTATGCCACCACACCCATGTGTATTGATTTATGTGTTGCCCCCAGCCAACCCTCCTCCGTTGTGTATTGATACCCCCATCCTTTTTATAGGGGTTAATGTGATGCTCCCCCAGCCAGTCCCTTTTTAGTATTAATTTGTGTGATGCCCAACCACCCTCTTGTCTATTGATGCACCCACTGTCATGTGTATTACCCCCAGCCACATACACCCTTGTTTATATTGATTTTGTAATTTCAAAAACTTTCGGAAAATATTACCTTAGAGGTCCTTTTCTTAAGCTTCCTACCCAATTCTCTGAACTCACTCTTTAGGACTTTGTCATTGGTGCCAAAATGAACCAAGACAGCCGTATCCTTTCCAGCCCCTCCCAATCATCTATCCACGATCAGCAACATGCCGAACCTGAGCACCCAGAAGACAGCAAACTGTCTGATGCAATCCTTGCTAGAATTGACCTGTCTGCCTTCCTAATAATGGAATCCCCTACCATCACAACCTGTCTAGCTTGCCCTGCTTTCTGCATCCTTCCCTCATCAGAGGGGCTGTTCCCTCGGTTCCATTTCTGAGCTGACACTCCCAGCATTTTCACGCAAGCTGGCAAATCTGTTGGGATAGATAAACTCAGGACTGGTCACCCTCTTCGCCTTTCCACCCCCCCTACAGCCATGACTGTGGCCACTTTGTTGGGTACACCTGTTCAATTGTTTAACACAAATAGCTCAGCACATCTGACGGAACGCCCTGTACCCGACTGGGTACTCCCGCCAATCGTTGCTTCCTCCTGCCAGAACACCAACAATGAACTCCTTCAGCGCCAGGCAGAACCAGCGTTGTAGATAGAAGGGGGGACGTCGATGCACCAGAGCTGCGTTGGCACTGTGGCTAGTCGAAGCTTAGCTACACAGCGTGGCTATTGTCCTGAAAAGGACAATAAAGGATCATAGCAGCCCACCCCAAGCATCAGGGAACACTCATGTTGAGGTGAAAACAGGACTCTTTATTTGGAAACACAGGGGAATTTAAACAGTACAATGGATTGAATTACATCCAATAGCCACACAAGGGAATTATATCCAATAGACACACACGGTTCTTCATCCTGCCCTCCTTTGCATATGACTGAGTATTAGCACTCAGCCCAGTAGGGAGTTTCTATTGTAGTCTGTTGCAGGGAGAGGATGGTAAATACGGGCCGCTCCAGGAAACCTGCTGAATATCAGATGCAGGTGGAAATACCAGTCATAGAGGTCTCTTATGATTGCGATAATGTGGCACTCCTTACCAGGGCCCATAGTCTGTAGGGAGGAGGCTGGCACTCAGGCCCCTCCAGCAGCCCATGGCACGGAGGCTTCCGTGACAACGTCGAACCTTGAAACAGATGAGCTACAGCAACAGAAGACCGGGGTGCCACTCCTGTCAGCTAAGAACAGGAAACGGAGGCTACAATGGAAGACTGGAAGAACATTGCCTGGTCTGATGAGTCTCGATTTTAGCTGCAGCATTCAGTTGGCAGGGTAAGTCTTTAGCATAAACAACGTGAAAGCATAGATCCATCCTGCCTTGTATCAACGGTTCAGGTTGGTGGTGCAATGGTGACGGGGACCAATTTTTAGTACCTGCTTACGAAAAATATACTCAACTCTACAAATATTCAATAAAAAATATTGTCAGTGCATTTTGTAGTTTTAACCCATTGAGTGCCACAGGGTTGGGCAAATTTTTACACCTAGACATTTTCAACAATTTCCACACCTTTCGTTTAACCATATTTACTTTTAACAAAGGGAAAACCATATTATTTTCCTTGCACAGAAGTTTAGCTTTTTCATTGGTAGCTGACTTGAGGTGAATTATGCTTATGGGACGAGATAGGAAGACTTGCGTACGTATTCTCAAGATAAATGATTATGTATTTCTCAAATCTTAGTTTAATGGAAGACAAAAAATACAACGTATGAATCTCCAAAGTCTTCTGGATAACACAATGCCACTTGTGTGTTAATTTAGAGATTATATTAGCTTTGTTGATTATACTCTAAATTTTAATAAAGACAGGAGGCAAATAATTTGCATAAACCTCTTTACTCCACTAATAGCAGCAAAGGAACATAAACATAAGAAAGAAAAATATGACCAATGAACATCAAACACAGTCCATATAACCTAAGGACCCCCACTCCTCCTCCTCCTTCTTTGATGCAATTCAAACAAATGAAGACCTCCAATCGAAGCCTTGAAATGGAAACATCCAGTCTTGAACAAAGGAACCGCCCCCAAGATGATATGCAAGCAATCTGTGATCCACGCTTAAACTGAAAAAGAGAAGGAGAGTGATAACAGTAACTGTGACCAAGGAATGGCAAAGTAATAGCGATAACTAAAAGTACACTCAATGCTAAAAGAGGGAAGACCAGAATACAACAAGCAAAACCCAATAGAACCCAGGGAAGGGGAGGGAAATTATTCCGCTCCTGTCTTTTATTAAAATTTAGATTATATAATCACCAAGGCTAATATAATTCTCTCATTTTATTGCAAGACAGGAGGCTTCATAATTAGCTTTTTTAATGTTCCACCAAAGAAAAACCACTAGCGAAACAGGATGAAAAGAAAAAATGTGGAAGGTAGACACCCAAGACCAGTCCGCAGCCCGCAGGATGTCTGACGAAAAGGCACCCCGAAAAACAGTGGCTGAAGCTGCTGCGCCCCTGACTGGCCCAACAACCAACTAACCCATCTGGCGATGGTGGGCGAAGAGACTGGCCTAAATGGAGCGACGTAGGACAGCAGGAGTTGTTGGGCCCAGTAAACCAATCTCTGAAAATTCCAAATTTGAAAACTAAAATGCGCACGTTCCAGTTTTGCCCTCATAGCTACCTCAAAAAATGCATGTGAGGCCTTGTTGGAACAGGGAGATGTTGGTGAACACAGTTTGGTGTTTTTTCTGCATTTGAACATATTCTATTCAAAATATATGAAATCTAAAGCAACATTGCTATATATGCAAAAACCCCACAAAAATATAAAAATACATCAAAATTTGGCAGCAATTGGTGATAAAATCCCAATGCCTTGCAATATGTGCCCTATACTGGTCAAAATGGATGAAAATCCTGGCTTTATTGGGTGGTTTCCAAATCAGGACAAGTTAATGAATATATTTTGGATAATTTTTTCCCATTGGTTCAATGTGTGTACAATTTGTATGTACTGTACAATTTGTATGACTGGGTCCCCACAAGTCTGTGGGGGCTAAAGAAATAAACCCATAAAATGGGTTAATGATGCGTGGAACCACCCACGTTTTTTTAGTTTTAGAAAATATAAACAAAACACGGTCAAATGAAAGGATGTAGAAATGTCATGTAATGTTTAAAATGTGTTTTTACATTTTGTTGATATGAACAATGAAATATGTATTTTTTTATTCAATAGAGCTCCTTCATCAACAGACCAGCACTTGGAATTTTGCCCCCTGAAAACTTCACTGCAACATTGGAGGAATCCTTGTTAAATGTAAGTAGATGGGCATACCTAAAACAAGTCTCCTTCATTTTAGCAGTCAAAATTTTTCCAGATCTTTTATGTCTAAAATTTAAAAATAGTTTGGTTTACAGATAACCTAAACAAGTTAACAACATAATAGCGGCTTTAACATTGTTAACCATTTTTATGTTTTTAAACTTGATTTATGAGTATATTCTTTTTTTTTCCCCCTTCTTATCATGTATTTGCTGTTTATCAAAACAATTGCAACTTGGTTATTTCATTCTTGTTATGTAACTATTGTAACTACGCTTGACCTGGAAATCATAACTTTTAACAGGGGCGTAACTAGACGCCTCAGGGCCCTGGTGCGAGAATCTG